>LFYR01001833.1:0-23133 GCA_001185155.1 Zostera marina
CCATTACAAATTCTCCTTCACTCAAATTAAGTTCTCTTTTAGATTTATCAGCATGCTGTTTGTACTTTGCATTTGCCTCTCTAATATTTTTATCAACCCATTTATGAATATCTTTCTCCCATCTCGACTCTGTAATATTTCTCCCATCTTGGGAACTGAATTGTTGTATACCCCCATGTCTACTGGCTATTGAGGTAGCTTTCTATATACTGTAAAAAATGGGGCTGCTTTTGTAGATCTATTGGGCATAGAGTTGAAAGCAAATTCTGCCTGAGCTAGGCTTTTATCTCACTGTTTGGGGTGTGAACCAGCTAATAGCCTTAATAATTAAATTCCCCAAAGAACGATTGACTACTTTAGTCTGTCCATCAGTCTGCGGATGACAGGTTGATGGTACCCCCAAGTTACCAGCCCAGGCCCATGAAGAAGTCTAGGAGCGAGGCCCAGCAAGACGAATAGAAGAGAGCCCAAGTTATACCGAAGACATTAGCCCGCTCGGATGATCCGGGCGGCCCCATCAGCCCTACGGACATTTGATCCAGGCCCAGCAGGACGAGTAGAAGAGAGCCCAAGTTACGCCGGACATTAGCCCATTCGGATGATCCGGGCGGCTCCATCAGCCCTACGGACATTTGGTCCAGGCCCACCAGGACGGCTGGAAGGACCCATTGGCTTGAGCAGTTAACATCCCAAGGGAGGCATCCCAAGTATATCAGATACCGAACTCGTTAGGAAATTGTATAAATACCCCTAGGGGTGAAGTGTAAAGGGGGGAGATCACTTGTAATACATTAGGAATACACTTGTAATATACTGGTGATTATACGATAATAGAGAGGATCGTCCACCTTTCTAGTGTGACACGATCACAGGTTGTGCTAAATTTTAGAGAAGTGTCTAGTCTTTTCCACAATTCCTTCCAGAAATGAGACAAGAATTTTGTATCTCTATCTGAAGTGATTGATTTTGGGATTCCATGGAGTCTTACTATCTCGCTGAAAAATAGACTAGCAACTTGGCTGCTAGTATCATTAGTGTGTTAGCAAGATAAGAAATGTGCCGTTTTAGAAAATCTATCTACTACAACTAAGATAGAATCCATGCCTTTGTGAGTTCTTGGCATGCCAGTTTCAAAGTCCATAGATACATCAGTCCAAGGAGAAGAAGGGAATGGCAGTGGCAAATAAAGTCCTGTATTCTGAGAATTTCTTTTAACCTCTTGACAAATTTGGCATCTCTGTACAAACTTTATGGTGAGATATGCCTGATTACGCCAGGCACTCCCAACAATACCCTTCAACAAGGACTAGGGTTCGTTCGCTTTATGCCGGACCCCCGGAGAGCTCCATGGTTGCGGAACAAGGGTTATCGTCAAGTCCTCAAGTCAACACCTTGGAGTCGCTGATTGAGCTACCAACTCATCGATTCCAGTAGTGAATCGGCCGAGTTGAGACTGAGTTAGTCAACATTGGTAGGCTGACGACCTCGGTCTATGGACTCGCCGACTCCACCACTGAATCGTCGATTCCCATACTTGAGTCGCCGACACCCAGGCATTACTTGTTTCCAGCCCACGCCATTAATGCGTCATTAACCGACGCCATTATGTCAAAGGCGTAACCCCCACCTTGGACCACACCCCCAGGACCCTATAAAAGGGGTCCCTAGGGGTCATTCCAAGGAAAATCAAAAGTTCCACCACAACTAGAGCACTTTCGGAGTGGAATCGTCGACTCCCACACCTGAGTCGCCGACTCTTCTCCCTGCAGGATTTGACGTAGAGCGCGCATCGTGGACTCCAAAGCCTCCGGCATCATCTCACACCACGGTGAGCCCCTGGTAGCAGATTCTGTGCTTCATCAGCTGACGCTATCTGTGGGACTATCGAACCATCGATATCCCGTCATAATCGCGAAATATTCTTCGCAAAGTTCGGCTCGATCTCTCCTAGGGAGATCACTGACTTTGTCGTAAGGAATCGTCGATTCAGATCAGGAATCGCCTATTCCCATACTGGGAATCGACGATTCAGGATATTGTCTGCTAGCTAAGAGTGTTGTCCACGACTTGGTTCAAAAAGACCATAAGTCAAATCGTCGATTCCACCTAGGGAGTCACCGATTCCCTTCGCTTTTTGAATAAGTGTGGTCAAGTCTTTTTCCCTTGGAACTCTCACTTTCGCATAGGTTGGATTTTTCACCAAAAATTACCTATTTTCATCTGAATCGTCGATTCCCACCTGAATCGACCTGAGTAGGCGATTCCCACCTGAGTAGATGATTCCCACACCTGAATCGTCTATTTGGTCCTTGTCTTCATTCATCACTTTGGCTGAATAAGACTACCCACAACCCGACTCTTTGACCGAAACGAGAATCCATCGCTTTGGCCGGATTCGCCTCGTCGTTTCGGTAAAAAAAAAGGTATGGGGTTTTTCGTCTTTTTTCACTTCCAGTGATTCTGTCGGTCAACCTCCGAAATTCTCAGATCCGATTTTGGGATTCTGAGACCACACATCACGTGAAAAATGTTTTCTCTACGACTACCAAAGAGCAGAATTTCCAAACAGTGCCAGGACTCTTTTCTAGGATAGTCTAAATAGGCATCCCAAAAACCACCTCCGGCGGCATGATTTTCTACAGAAAAATTGCAAAAAAATTCACAATTTTTTTGCTAATTTCATACTTTGGGGAATAATAATACTCCTCAAGGGGGTCACAAAATTACAAAGAAATATCATACAATTTTTTTTCTTCTGTTTTGTGACACCCGGGGGGTGGGGGGGCAGGTACCTACTACCCATAGCTTCCAACACTTCGGAAGAACTTTCACTCGGTGTCCGTTGTTTCAGCTCGATAGAAACAACCATCTCATCTATGACTCCTTTTACTAAGGATCAGAAAAAGAAGGCTCCTGCTACTGCTACTAAAGCAGGAGCTTCTAGTAAGAGGGTTGGTTCCCGTACTGGACCAACCTCTAATGCACCACTGTCTGCACATGAGGTGCCCTCACCACTCCCACCAAATGGGGGAGTGAACCCAACTCCCACAATGCAGGAGAGGCTTGTGCAGATGCATACTCTCATGCTGAAGTTGGACAAAAGGTTGACTAACTTAGAGGCTTCAAGGAGCCGGATCGCCATGCGAGGTACAACAAGCAAGTCTGACCCACCTTTGGAGAAGACAAACTCAAGTGCGCCTCGCCGATCGAAATCAAAGATATCCAAGGAGCTTCGAGAGCTCAAGGGAAAGGGTCCTGCAATCTCGGGACAATCCAAATCCAACTCGCATCATTCCCCTAAGGGAGACAACTATGGTAGAACAAAGAGACATAAGCCTCTCGATTTTCACCACAGGTCCACAATACATCACTCAGGTCAACATTTTCTTCTACTTCAGCAACTAATGCTCTGGGTGGAGGATGTCTTGTTACAAAGTTTTTAGCTAGATCAAATGGGGCTGACTTCATTCTCTTACTTCTTCTTACATCAACTATATTCTCTATACTTAGTCTATTATTTCTTAAACAATTGTTTAATACTTGAGTATCCTGATTTTCTGTGTTTCTTTCAACACTAGAACTATTCTGATGTTGGCTTATATTCCTATCTACTAATGACATATCATTAATCTGAATATCATTACTTTGTTGACTAATGTCCATAGAAATAGTGTCATTTATATTATTTAATACCTGAGTATCATTCACACTGTTTAATACTTGGGTATCCTGATTTTCTGTATTTCTTTCAACACTAGAAATATTCTGATGTTGGTTTATATTCTTATCCACCAATGACATATCATTAATCTGAATATCATTACTCTGTTGACTAATGTCAATAGAAATAGTATCACTCACATTATTATTGTTATGCATAGTACTATTATTAGATATATCTATATTATAGTCATTACTGTCATCAGTAGTATTAAGAGTATTATTTGAAAGAAAAGTAACATGCTGATTATTACTTTGATGAACTGTTTTTAAGATTTTTTCAAAATCATGCAAATTATTAAAAACATTCAAGAAATTATCTTTTTTACCATTCAGCTTCTCTATTTTTTCTAAAAATATATGAAACGGGTATACATGCTCATAGACTTTAACATGTCTGCTAATTATAATTTTTCTACTACTTAGATCTAAACACATATATCCTTTAGAGTCATTAGCATATCCTAAGAAACAACAATCCACAGATTTTGGAGAAAATTTATTTCTCCCTATTTTAGGAAGTAGTGGATAACAAAGAGTTCCAAAAACTCTTAGATAAGTATAATCCGGATATCTATTAAACAATAACTCATAAGGTGATTTATTATTTATTACTGGAAGCCTATTAATTGTATAAAGAGCTGTTTGACAAGATTCTATCCAATATACCTTAGGAACTTTAGATTTAAATAATAAGCATCTTACTAATTCAATTAGATGGCGATGCTTTCTTTCTGCAATCCCCATCTGTTTGGGAGTATATGGAGATGAAAATCTCTGAATTATACCCTGTTGTTGACTATAAGTTTGAAATTTTTTTATTTTTAAATTCACCTCCACAATCGGATTGAATTATTTTAATTCTTTTATCTAATAAGTTTTCAATCATTTTCTGAAATTGATTAAAAACTTCACTTTTATATTTTAAAGGATAAATCCATGTAATCCTACTGAATTCATCGACTATGATAAAATAGTATTTAAATCCATCTATAGATGTTACTGGGGTTGGTCCTCAAACATCCATATGTAGAATATTGAATGGTGAATCACAAAAGAATTCTCTTCTTTTAAATTGTATTTTATGCATTTTATTGACATTACATGCTTGACATACATCATCCTTATTTATTAAAAAGTTACAACTTTTTGCTAGACTAGATATAATACTATTGCTGGAATGACACAATCTATCATGCCAAATACTACTTTTATTCCTCTAAATAATGCTACAAGTTGCTACTCAACCAGAAGCCATTGTTGTCGATCCATTTCTTAATCTAGATTGTAAATGATATAATCTACAAGCACTATTGCCATTCAGTAACCAATTTTCCAGTCACCTTGTCCAATGCCAAAAAGCCACATTCATTCATAATAAAATTACAATTAAGATCACGACATAAGCATTGAATGGAAATTAAGTTCTTTTTCATAAAAGAAACACAAAGTACATTTTTTAAATTGATTATCCATAGTCTGTTTTAATTCTAACAGTACCTACATGTGTAACTCTAAGTGATTTTCCATCCCCAATAATAATAGATCTCATACCTGAATAAGGTTGAGCATCATAAAATTGATCCAGCAAGGGGGTCATGTGGTGCGATGCTCCCGAGTCTAGACACCAATTTTCATCGGCCACATCTCCTCCATAGGCTGTTGAGAAGATGAGTCGACTAAGGTGCCTGCTATTAAGTTCTGTTGTTGGAGACTCGTCAGAAGGAATGTAATCGAACGTCTAAAGATGGGGGCGTCGCTAGAGTGTGCAGTCGTCGGATTCCCAATTAGGGTTTTTCGTCCACGGTGAGAAAGGTGGTTAACGGAAAAAACCGACGCTAAGGAGGGAGTTTGTTTATCAAAAGAAGTTTAGTTAACCTTGTATGATTAAATATTGAAAATTAATTAAATCGAAAAGTTAATTACATGTGTTATTTATTACAAAATAATTAACAATTGTTATAACTAATTTTAACTAAGCTATTTGAGTCCGGCCCGCACGTAATTGGCCCATTGGAACTTTCATGAAACTATTGCACTTTGACCCTTTAGATTCTTTGATATTCTTTTCATGAGTCATGGTCAAATTGCCTGCATAGTAAAGCTTAGTACAAAATTGGTTAGACATTTATGAATAGATATTCCTTCGATTTAGGTCCTAGTGATATTTGCAACTAAAACCCTGTTGGTTATAAACAAAACAGTTTATTCTGTTTTGTTATAACCTCTAGATTTCTTTTATTACATTTATATCCTAAGGTTGTGTAATGTGGTAAATTACTTTTTTTACCCTAGATTTCAATATAATCTTATACTCCCCTCTCAAGCCTTGGAATACATGTTATAAATTCCTAGCTTGATGGAGAATGTTGAAATCTCATGCTCTCCTAGTGATTTGGTAAAAATATCTGCAAGTTGGTATTTTGTGCCAACTTCTTTTAAGATAATTATCCCTTTATCTATCATCTCTCTTATGGAATGACGTGATTTCTATATGCTTGCTCCTCTCATGAAATACTGGGTTATTGGCAAGATATATTACTGATTTGTTGTCACAGTATAATGAGGTTGGAGTTTTTATATTCAGTTTTAGATCTTTAAAAAGTTGATGTAGCCATAATACTTCATATTGGGCTTTACTGATAGCTTTATATTCTGCTTCACAGGATGAAAGTGAAACAGTATCTTGTTTCTTGGATTTCCAAGAAATTAATGATGTTCCTAAGAACATGCTGTAGCCTGATTGTGACTTTCTACAAATTTAACATGAAGCCCAGTCTGAGTCACAGTACCCATGAAGAGACATTTGGTTTTGGATTTTGTATAAGATGCCCTGTCCAGGGGCATTTTTCATGTATCTTATCACCTTAAATAGTACTTGAAGATGTACTTCATTTGGGTTTCCCATGAATTGGCTCAGCCAATGGACAGGGAAGCTTAGATCAGGTCTAGTGATATTCAAATATATCAGTTTACCTACTAGTGACCTATAAAAGGTTGGATCTGATAAAACCTTGGCATTTTTATTTCTCAAATTTATTTGCCTTTCCATGGGTATTTTTGATGGTTTTGCATCTATCAAATCACTTTCTTTTAGAATGCTTAATGCATATTTCCTTTGAGATATATATATATCCCTTCTGGTGGATATGAGACTTCTATTCCTAAGAAATAAGACAGTCTTCCCAAATCCTTAATTTTGAAGTTTTTTTCAATATTATTTTTAATTAAAAAAACTTCTGCTTCATTGCTGCCTGTGATGATAATATCATCAACATATACCAAAAGATATGTTATGTTTCCATTATTGTTTTTAACAAATAATGAGTAATCAGAGGGTGTTTGAACAAAATTCATTTTGAGTAGAACTCCCTTTAGTTTAGCAAACCAATTCCTAGATACTTGTTTTAAGCCATATAAGGATTTGTTTAGTTTGCATACCCTTTTATCTCCTTCATTGAGGAGTCCTTGTGGTGGTTTAAGATATACCTCTTCATGGATGTCTCCATGAAGAAAAGCATTGTTGACATCTAATTGGTAGATGTTCCACTTTTTTATTGCTGAAATTGCAATTATAGTTCTAATTGTAGTCATTTTGACTACAGGAGCAAAAGTTTCATAGTAATTAAAACCTTTTTTTTGGGTGAACCCTTTTGCCACAAGTCTACCTTTGTATCTCTCTATTTCACCATTGAGTCTATATTTAATTTTATAAATCCATTTGGAGCCTACAAGTTTCCTATTTTGAGGAAGCATTGTTAAGGTCTAAGTATTGTTTGAAAGGAGTGCCTCCATTTCTTTTTTCATTGTTTCTACCTATTTTGGGTTTTTGGAAGCTTCTGAAAAAGATCTTGGCTCATCATTTATTGAAATTTGATGTAGCAAATTTTTATGATTTTATGATATGACACTTGGTTGCATATCAGGTATTTCCCTTTTTTATCATTATCGCTATACTCATTGTCATTTTCAAGAAAGAAATCTTTGTAAGCTTTTGGGATGTGTATTACTCTCTCTGCTCTTGTAGTTTTTTTAACTATTTCCATTGATTTTTCTGAAACTTCACATGGGACAGCTTGTTGCTGTTCAATTTGTTCTCCTGTAGTATCAGGAATAATGACTTGTTGTTCTACTGGGTTTTCTATGTTTGGTGAACTTATTTCATCATTATTCTGAATATTTTCAGAATCATAGTCATTTTGAATATTTTTAGGACTAATGTCATTTTTATTTGTGTTTTCAGTCATACTGATATATTCAGTATTATCATTTGTGAGATTTCTTGATTTATGTGATTCAGATTGTATCTGAATTCTTATGTCTGAATTTCTACTTTGATTGCAGGGCATATTTTCTGATCTTATGATTCTGTTAAGATCAGATTTTTCTATATTATTTTCTGATCTTATGACTCTGTTGAGATCAGAGTTGTTTGTATTATTTTCTGATTCAGATTGTATCTGAATGCTTTGGTCAGTTCCTGATCTTATATCTGAATTGTTTTTCAGATTGCAGGATATATTTTCTGACCTTGTAAAATTATTAGGATCAGAAATTTTAGTTTTATTGTTCTTTTGATAATAATTGCTGTAGTCATACCAAGATTTATTAGAATCATCATGATATGTAAAAACATTATTATAGAATTTTTGAAGATAATTTGATTCTTTATCAACATTATCTTTAAATGGGAATATTGACTCCCTAAAAGAAACATTTCTGAAAATGAAAAACTTTTTATCTGAAACCCTTAAAATGAGGTATCCTTTAACTCCTTTAGGATATCTCATGAAGATACCTTGAAAGGCTTTTGGTGAAAATTTATTTTCCATTTGTGTTGTCGAAGCATAGCATAAACAACCAAAAGATTTTAAATTTTCAAAATCAGGAATTTTTTTATGGATTATCTCATAAGGTGTTTTGTTTTCAATTGTTTTAGAAAGAATCCTATTTATTAGATGAGTTGCAGTTAAAATACACTCTCCCCAATATTTCAGTGGGATGTTTCCTTGAAAGTGTAATGCTTTTGCTATGTTTAGTAGATGTCTATGTTTTCTCTCTACTCTTGCATTTTGTGCAAGAGTATATGGGCAAGAGAATTGTTGGGTTATGCCATGTTTTTCAGCCATTTTTCTGAAATTATTGGAGGTGAATTCCCCTCCATTATCATTTCTGATGATTTTAATTTTGGTGTTAAATTGGGTTTTAACCATCTTATAAAAACTTTCAATGCATGTTATTGTCATTGATTTATTTTTAATTAGATAGATCCATGTTCCCCTACATAGATCTTCTACAATGGTTAAAAAATAATTAAAACCATCATGGGATGGAATTGGGAATTTTCCCAAATATCCGCATGTATTAGATCAAATATTTCTTTAGATTTTGAAGAACTAATTGCAAACTTCAGTTTTGCTTATTTTGCTAATGGATAGATATTACAATTGTATTGTATTGAATTTATTTCATTCAAAATAGACTTTTGTTGGGTACAATTAAATTTTGCATTCAAACAAGAATTTTTATTAAAAACAGAATTTGTATTGTTGTAACAATCATTAAAATCTGAATTATTACAATTGTGATGAGCATTTCTAAATTTAAGCTTATAATTTGAGGCTAGGGTCTTCATCTTTTCTGAAGAAATATGCCCTAATCTGTGATGCCATGTTTTGAAATCTATAGCTGAATTTGCTAGAAAGAGATGGGGGTGAAGAAGTATAATCCATTGTTTGAATCACCTTTGTCAATCACTTTCCCGGATTTGTTTTTCTGAAATTTGAAACAATGATCATCAAATATCACTTTAATGTCATTATCTAAGGTTAATTTGCTTATAGCTATTAAATTAACCTTAAATTCAGGAATATACAAAACATTTTTCAGAATTAAATTTTCTGAAATTTTTATGCTTCCTACCCCTTGAACCATGATTGTTTTTCCACTAGGTATGGTGACATAGTGGTTGGGTTCTTTAATTGGGGTTTTAGTAAATAGATGTAGATTACCTGTCATGTGTTGTGAAGCACCAGTATCCACTATCCATTTATCAATATGAGAAGTTGTAATGAAAGAAAAAGAAAAAGAAATATCATTACCCGAGTTGCTGTTTGACCTTGTCGAGGAGATGAGCTCCTTGAACATCTGAATTTCTTGTGAGTTAAAAATAATTGTTGGTTATTGTTGGCAGTTACTTGGTTTGCAGCCTCAGAATTTGGTGTACTTGTGCCCTGAATTTTTTTTCCTTGAAATTTCTTTGGAAACTTATCTTTGGGCCTACCAACTAGATGGTAGTATTTATCTCTTGTATGACCATAATATTTACAGTTGTCACAGAAAAATCTAGTGTCTAGCTTTCTGCCATTCTTGAAAAATAAAACTTTTGTTCCATCTGTTGGGTTTTTTCTTTAGCATGAAATGCTGACTCGATTTTTTCATTACTATGATCTCTGAATTTTATCCTTTGCTTCTACTCTTGTAATACTAACCAAGTATCTTATTCATATTAGGTAAAATTTCCAAAGATAGGATTTGAGTTCTAAGATTGAAAAAATTCTCATTTAATTCTAGGAGAAATTGATGAATCATATCGTTTTCTTCTTCTTGTTGATAGAGTCTTTTGCATTCTCTACAAAATTTTTCTTTTATTTTATCTATCTGAACTAACTGATCCCAGATTGATCTGAATTTATTATAGAATTCAGATGCTGGCATGGATCCTTGCTGTAGGCAACACATTTCATATTTGATTTGGTTTACTTTGAGGGCATTTCCTTGCTTATACCTACACTCTAAATCCAATCACACTTGATATGCATCACTTGTGTACATTAGTGTTGATATGCATTAATCTAGAAAAGATTTGTGGGGAGACTGAATTTAAAATCCAAGCAAGCACTAAGTTATTTACTATTTTCCAAATATTGTATTCTCTGCTACCAAAATCAGTGGGCATCACTATCTGTCCAGAAATAAATGCATCTTTTCTTCTTGAAACCAATGAGACTTTCATCCCATTGGACCAAATTATGTAGTTGGGTTCACCAACTAGTCTATCAGGAACTAATATAGCCCCCGGGTGATCACCGGAGGTCAGAAAAAACGGAGATTCAGGGTCTTGTAAAGGAGAGATATACCTTTCAGCCTTGTGTCTCTTGAAAGAAGAATTTTTGTACCGACCTTCTTCATTGGTGTTTGCTCGCGACTTTCTAGTTGACCCAGATGAAGATTCTTGCGAAGTTGATGGTGTATGAATAGGATTCATTTGTTGCGCAACAGAGACGACCGGTTTGCTGGCTGGAGGAATTGCGGAAGTAGCCAGTCGATGGGCCGGCTGGTTGACAGGAGTTTCGACTGATACCATATTAAGTTCTGTTGCTGGAGACTCGTCGGAATAATCGAACGCCTAAAGATGGGGGCGTCGCCGGAGTGTGCAGTCTTCGGATTCCCGATTAGGGTTTTTCGCCCACGGTGAGAAGGGTGGTTAACGGAAAAAAACCGACGCTAAGGAGGGAGTTTGTTTATCAAAAGAAGTTTAGTTAACCTTGTATGATTAACTGTTGAAAATTAATTAAATTGAAAAGTTAATTACATGTATTATTTATTAAAAAATAATTAACAATTATTATAACTAATTTTAAGCAAGCTATTTGAGTCCGGCCCGCACGTAATTGGCCCATTGGAACTTTCATAAAACTATTGCACTTTGACCCTTTAGATTCTTTGATATTCTTTTCATAAGTCATGGCCAAATTGCCTGCATAGTAAAGCTTAGTACAAAATTGGTTAGACATTTATGAATAGATATTCCTTCGATATAGGTCCTAGTGATATTTGCAATTAGAACCTTGTTGGTTATAAACAAAACAGTTTATTCTGTTTTGCTATAACCTCTAGATTTCTTTTATTACATTTATATCCTAAGGTTGTGTAATGTGGTAAATTACTGTTTTTACCCTAGATTTCAATATAATCTTATACCTGCAATATGCCCATTTTTATTACAAATTTGACATGAAATATTGAAGTTAATAGCATGCATGAGGTGTATTAAAAGAATTTGGATTAATAAAATTCTGAGCATGACTATCAGAATTCCTAAAAGAACCATGGCTCCTTCCTCCAAATCCTCCTCTTTGATTCTGAAAACGTGCACCCCTGCCTCTATTTTTATAAAAATTCTTACCTCCTCTAAACTTCCCTTTTTGGGCTATAAATGCTCCACCAAAGGAAATCGACGAACTTGATGACACCATTTCTTTATTGCGTTGTCTGATCACCAAGTCTTCAGAAATAAGAAGATGATAAAAATCATCATAAGACAATGATCTTTGGGTGTTTACAGAAGTTTGGAATGCTTGAAATTCCACCGGAAACCCATCTAAAGCAAACCCTATAATCTCTTTATCGGATACTTTATTTCCTGACCCGATTAGATTATCTGCTAGGGATCTGATTTGGCACAGATAGTCCGTTATCGACGTCTCCTCCAATTTCTTGAAATTCCGCAAACGATCCCTGATTGATTTTGCATAAATTTCTAGATGAGGTGATCATTTTTCTTCAAGATTCTTTCATACCTTCGCCGCTCTGGTTTCATTAATCACCATCGACATGACGGACTTGCCTACTGATGTTTTGATCCAGGACATGACGACGCGATTCCTCTTCCTCCACTTTGTATATTCTGGATTCGGAGTACCTTATGCAGTCGTCTCTGCCGAAACTGCTTTTTCTAGGTCGACGATATCTGTTAGATCATAGATGTCCAAAAGATCATCAAATTGCGACCTCCAGAAAAGATAGTTGTCACTCTGCTCAAGAATTTGCCTGATACATTTAGCAACACCCAAGATGTTATGTGAACAATTCACCAAAATCGGCCATGATTTCACTTTGCATAGCAACAATTCTTTCTAAAGAATTTCCTTTTGTTAAACTCAGTTTAGTTTGCTCGTAACAACTGATACCATCTGAACAAACAGTAGAGTAATAACAAGATAAGTATTTACAAAGTCATCATCTCAATTTATACTAGAGTATACCTAACTGACTATAACTGATTTCACGCACTAACTAATACCAATATCTAATTAACTTTTCATAACTGATTTTACTTATTAACTAATACCAATATCTAATTAACTTCTCATAGAAACAAGTACATAGATTGAAAAGACGTACGAGATCGTAATAAGGAATAACTAATACATAGATTGAGAAGACGAGCGGGATCGTAATAAGAAACAATTAGTACATAGATAGAAGGGACGTGCTCGTAATAAGAAACGACGAGTGTATAGATTGAGGAGACGTGTGAGATCGTAATAAGGAACAACGACTACATAGATAGAGGAGACGAAAGAGATCGTAATAAAGAACGACGACTACATAGATAGAAGAGACGTGCGAGATTGTAATAAGGAACAACGACTACAGAGATAGACGTGCGAGATTGTAATAAAGAAGAACAACTACATAAATTGATGTTGTGGATGAGATGAATATACGATATGAGAGAACGAATTACGAAATTGCAGATTAAATACATGAGGGCAAAAAAATGAGTTGATGATAATATGAGATGGAAGGAAAACGTTATGGAAATATGAGAATAAAAGAAAAAACATGAAAAAAAGAGTAAAAAAATACGATAGATAAGGCATACCTATGAGAAGAAAATTTATTGAACAAAATGTGAACTTCCAATGAATTTCAAAAAAAAATGAAGAGAAAAAAGAAAGAGATTGCATGTGAGGTAAGGAGGTACGTAGGGAGGTAGGGAAGTACAACTTTTACATAGGAGGTAGGTAAGTAGAGAGGTACAAGTTTGAAAAACAAAAAGTAATGAGGAAGGTGTCAAATAAAGTTCGGTTCATTTAAGTTCCGAACCCAATTTTCAAGCTCGTTTAGCTTAATAAGACGAGCCGAGCTTGGCATGTCCGAGCCCAATCCTCAAGCTCGTTAAGCTCGATGGGCTCGGTAAGGAGTATAAAAAACTAAAAAAAATATTATATTTAGAGAGAATAAATGTGTAGCATAGTTGGTAAAATATTTGTTTAGTATTTGAGAAGTCATGGATTTGATCTCTCATGTGTCCAAATAATTATTTCTTTTAATTCGAGCCCAGGCTCGCGGGCTCGAGTTTCGAGCCTAACAATTCTTAAAACAAGCTGAGCCTGAGCTCGGTCAAACCAGGCTCGGCGAGTTCGAGCCTGGATAATTCCTTAACGAGTCGAGCCTGAGCCTGACTCTATAAGAAAAAATTCGGCTCGACACATTATTTGTCTAATAACAAAGTTTTCTAGAGATGTGTGCATAACAACAATAAAATACTAATAAAAATGAAGGAAGGACGTGATTAAAAATACAATGATCGGATGGTTGAAATAAAGTGACCTTATTTGAACTTAAGTTGAGTTTTTCTAAAAATTTCTGTTTGTATAATAATAACAAAGATTTTTCAATGTTTTCATGAGTAATAAATAATAATACTATAATTTTAAAAGATGTAATTTTTCTCTATCAAAAAAATTACATCATACATCACATCAGCATTTGACAGGTTGTAGAAGCTTCAATTTCTTTTTTTTGAACTCTTTCACTCTTTTCAAAAACATCACATCTCTATTTTATTTTTTTAAATCTTCATTACTTTTTTCTTCATCACTTTTGTTAATTTTTTATTTTATTTTATTTTTTTATTTTAAAATCGTGTCTATTAATATTTAATCCAATAATTAAAATAATATACTGTACAAAATATTAACACATGTGCGACGTAAAATATTAATGTACTGTAAAAAAAACACTAACACATGTCCTACGAAAAGTTAATCTAATAAACACGATTAATTTGACACATTTTAACGTATTTTGACCTAGCTCGACACACCTGATAATTACTCCATATTTACATACTTATTCGAAAATTCGTTTAGGGGTATTCAAATTTGAATTTCTTTAACTTTGAATAATATTTTAACTATTCGAATTCGATTAAGCCAAAACGAATTTGATTCGAAAATTTCAGATATAAATCCAATGACAGATATAAGTATTTTTTTTCGTTTATTTCAATTAATGAGGCAAAACTTTAATGATCTCAATTCCCATTTCGCAACGTTTATGGTCAAAAATTCAAAATATTGAATGATTTAATATCGTTTTATTGGTATGAATTAGATCAATGTCTTAATCAAAACGTGATGAAATGGATAAATTGTACTTAAATGACAAATTCCACAATTGAGAATTGAACAATGACTTGGATGAGTTCTTGTTCTCTTCCAGCTCTCTCTCTTGCTCTCATCCTTTTGGTTTCATCTAAGATCAACCCAACACAAGCTGCAAAAGACAGCATCAACCAAATCCAAGGCATCAAGGAAGGTGAGACTCTGGTATCAAAGAATAATATCTATGTTTTGGGTTTCTTCCAGACGTCTGGGAAGAAAAGCTCCACGAAATTTGGAAGAAGGTATTTGGGAATATGGTACAAATTCTCGAATGATACCGTGGTTTGGGTTGCCAACAGACAAAATCCAATCACAGATACATCTTCTCTTCTCTCACTCGGAAGCAATGGAGAACTCATGGTAGAGCAAACAGATGAAGCCTCAAACATCACCACGACCGTGTGGTCATCGAATTCAAGACGATATTCAAATATCACAAATCCTATTGCAAGTTTATTAGATTCTGGAAATCTGGTAATCACAAGTGAAGGAGGAGGAGATCTGATATGGCAAAGCTTCGATTACCCTACCGACACGCTTCTACCTGGTATGAAGTTAGGTTTCGACAAGGTGAGTGGTAAACAATGGAATAACACTAGTTGGAGCCAAGAAAATGATCCATCCATAGGTGAGTTTGTATTCAAAATCATGGCAACTGAATCGCATGAGAACGTCGTCGCCAAAATCAAAACCAACGAGATAACATATCGAGGTGGTACGTGGAACGGCCATCGGTTAAGTGGAAATCCTGGAATGAGCACATACAATGGGATCCTGAATCTAAGCTTCATTGATAACCAAAACATAGTTTTTTACACTTACCAAACCATTAAAAAAAATGAATACAGTAGATTGAAGTTATTCCCAAATGGAAGTTTAATGAGATCTTTTTGGACTGTTGATGTTCCAAGATGGATCACATACTGGACTCAAGACACATGCGATACCTATTCCAGATGCGGACCAAATGGCATATGTAATCTTAAAAACGACATCTTTTGTGATTGTTTCCCCGGCTACCGTCCCAAATCAAACAATTCTTGGATCAATAGAGATTATTCACAAGGGTGTGTAATGAAGAAGAAGTTGAATTGCGTCAATGGTGAAAATAATTTTTTGTTTATCGAAAATATTAAAATTCCAAACACCATCAACTCCTCAATTGATAGAAACATAACCCTTGATGCCTGCAAAATTCGTTGCTTAAACAACTGCTCTTGTTTGGCATATGCTTCTTTTTATATCCTCCCAAATAAAGGTTGCATCTTATGGTTTGGAGATCTCATTGACACCAAAACATTAGATGGAAATGGGCAAAAAATTTATCTGCGCTTGCCATCTTCTGAGATTCTAACAGATCATTCAAACGGACAACACAAGAAAAGGAAGATCGTGATCATTGCAATCATTGTGTTGGGATTAATCGTTCTTTCCTATGTCGGAATCAGTCTATGGAACAAGAAAATGAAGGTTCGAGAAGGTACATCAAAATTCAATACATTCTTTCTTGATAATAGAGTGATATAAGTCAGATTCACATAATATATCACCAGTTAAATCGTGGTTGATATTAAATAAAAATTACGTACACAAAGATATTAGAAGCTTAGATCTTTAACAAACTTAATAGTAAGTGTGAACAATTGAGCTAATCTTCTTGTGTTAAAATTTAATACATAATATTATTGCTTATTAGATGAGTTCTTTATTTTTTCTTAACTACATGCTTAGTTACAGTGTTGGGAACTCTTGAAAGTTCAAACGACTACAACCGTGATGATATCGGGAATTGGAAAGAGAAGATTACATTGTTTGATCTTTCAGTAATATCCCAAGCAACAAACAACTTCTCAACCAGCAACAAAATTGGAGAAGGTGGATTTGGTTTAGTCTATAAGGTACGTACAATTCGGTCTTTCCCTCTATATATAGGTAATTAAAAACTAGGAAAAAATCTGATTTTCGGAGAGCTTTTTCTACAAATAGATGAGTTTCTGATGATTGGCGACTGGAAAGTTAATGACTTGAACGAAGCTCGGAGATCCGAACATTGACGAGATCCACACTCATCAATTATCAAAATTTATTGAATGTTGAGCTAGTTTTAAAGAAGATTTGGGTTTTAAATATAGACTACAATAATTTCATTAGGGAAGAATATTGGGTGATTAATTGATAAATAGAAAATCTCTAACCAGTTGATTTTCAGGGCACACTCCTAAATGGCAAAGAAATAGCAGTGAAAAAACTTTCCAATGTAAATTCAGGCCATGGATTGAATGATTTCATGAATGAGGCAATGTTGATTCAGCAATTGCGACATAGGAATCTTGTACGTTTTCTTGGATGTTGTATGGAAGGAGAAGAAAGGCTTTTAATATACGAGTTTGTGCCAAACAAGAGCTTGGATATCATAATCTTTGGTATGATATCCAATACTTGAGCTGGTTGAAATTCATTCAATCAACAGTTCCCAAATCATTATCTTCATCTTCTTCCTTTTTTCAATAAGCCATTTTGTTTATAATCTACTATTTCAAATTACCAGGTGAAAACAAGCATGTGTTAGATTGGAAAATGCGTGTTGAAATCATCATTGGAATTGCTAGAGGTCTTCTCTATCTTCACCAAGATTCTGCCCTTCGAATAATCCATAGAGATCTCAAAGCAGGAAATATTCTTCTAGATGAAGTAATGAATCCCAAAATCACGGATTTTGGCACAGCAAGACTTTTTGAATCTAATCAGGTTGAGGGTAACACAAGAAGAGTGATTGGAACACCGTAAGTACCAACATTCATTTATGGAATTCCATTAGAATATATATTTTGAAAACACTTACATCTCATTTTTGATATCTCACATGAAACTCGCCTTATATATTTGCAGTGGATACATGTCTCCGGAGTACATTACGAATGGAAATTTCTCAATGAAATCAGATGTGTTTAGTTTTGGTATATTGTTGTTGGAAATAATTACTGGCAAAAGGAATCGAGTTTCGTACAAAACTGGGTTAGGTTTCAACCTTCTAGATCAGGTATTATAATATACATAACATCAAAATTGATGAATTCACTACAAAAAAAACAGTGTTTTTCTGGCGATTCCCTACTAACGGTCTGACCGCCGGTAGGCTTGTACGAGTCCGCCAATGGTATTTTCCCTCGTAAATAAAAAAAATGCTGACGGCTAGGCCGTCGGTTCATTTTTTTATTTTAAGTTACTGGCAGCCTGTCCGCCAGTAAATTATGTGTGGAAAATTCATACCGACGGCCAGGTCACTAGCAAATTGTTCGTGCAAAATTCATACCGACGGCCAGGTCACCAGCAAATTGTTCGTGGAAAATTCATACCGACGGCCAGGTCACCAGCAAATTGTTCGTGGAAAATTCATACCGACGGCCAGGCAGCCAGCAAATTGTTCACGGAAAATTCATACCGGCGGCCAGGCAGCCAGCAAATTGTTCACGGAAAATTCATACCGGCGGCCAGACCGTCAATAATTGCCGACAGAAAACACTGTTTTTTGTAGTTTTTTCTGTCATGATTTAAAATCTTTATTGAAAAAAAAACATTTGCGCGCAGTGTTGGACAATATGGAAAGATGGTAACATATTGGAATTAGTTGATGAAAGTCTCCATTGTTTATTGTCGACATCTCAAGTTTTTCGTTTCGTCAAAATTGGATTGCTGTGTGTACAAGATTTGGCAATAGACAGACCTTTGATGTCAAATGTGTTGTTTATGCTGAGCAATGAGAATTCTCATATACCTGATCCTAAGAGATCCAGATTTTGGAGTGTTGATCAAGATATCTATGGTCCTTCTACATCTTCTGGACAAATTTCATATATAGTTAGTGACTTGAATTTTACAAAGCTTGATGCTCGTTAAATTGTAATTATTGTTGTTGACAAAGATTGATGTATTATTTAAATAATAATGACAGATTTTTCAAATTTTTAAACATGTAATTTTTCTTGCATGAATCTCATTTTTCTTTATCAAAAAAATTACATCATACATCACATCAGCCTTTGAGAAAATTGATTTTTTTTTATACGGTGCATATGAAGTTTTATACCGTAACAAGCTGCCGTGAGTTTGGTCAAAACTGGACTCTATAAATAATTATATATGGCGTACTTCAGGTGTGTCCAAATTGGTAAAACAACGAGTAGCTCGTACTGGAAAGATGATGACCGGCGTTGGATCGGCAGATTTGGCCGCCGGGCCCGTCGGAGTTGCCATCAGCAAGAAGGGGGAAATCGCAAGTCTAAACGTTGCTTAACAATGTGAACCGGTGGTTAAGCAAACTGAGTTTAGGGAAAATAACTTGTATTAGAATCAATTAATTTGAGAGTTAATTACAATTAGTTTTATAAGAATTTCACTAACTATTACATAACTAACTCTCAACTAAATTCAGCCCAACACTTGAATCTGGCCCGTATATAATTGATCTATTTTCTTTTATTGAAACTATTACGCATTAGTTCTCTTTTTATCCGAAACATAAATATTAGGTAAATTACCTGCACAGTAAACACTTAACAGAAAACTATTAACAAGTACTAAACTTAATAGAAATTAGAATTTAATCCTGAGTTCAGTTTAATAGAATTACAATCATTCTGTTTATTCTTTGATCACTGTTTTTAGCGAGGTTTATTAAATCATTTAGAAATGCTTCATACAACATAATATAGGGGTGACAATAATAAACACGATTCCTAAAAAATACGACACGAACACGACACATTCATAATAGTGTTGGGTTAGTATCGAAAGTTTTAATACGATTAATAATAGTATCGTTTAGTGTTGTTTTTAAAAACACGACATGACACGATTATACGAAACGTAAGTTGACATGATTATAAATATATGACACGATAACACGAAATTATAATATTATATTATTAGAGAAAAGTTCTAGGAAACCCATGTCAAATGAGCCAAAAAACGTCTATCCAATCTCGTCCATTCATTTTAAGAAATTGTCTCACTACCGTCCATTTTATTTTTTCCTTTTTAATCCTCCTGCTCTCACACTGTCCATCATGTAGATGACAGTTTTTTTGTTTATACGAAAAATAAATGTAGGAATGGACGGTCTAGATTGAACGGATGTTTTTGGGATCACCATGCAATGAGCTCACCTGAAAATTACTTTATATTATTAATTAACTATGTTTATCGTTTATGTAATATGGGCAAAATAATATTTTTATGTTAAACCCCTTAAGTTTTATATAAAATATTGTAACCATAAAATAATAAGGGTAAAATAATAACTATAGGGTAAAATAATAATTATGTTGTAAAATAATAACTATATAATAGGGATATAATAATAAATTGTACACATAGATAATAATTATTATTAAAAAAAATATATTAATAAAATAATAGTGTCGTGTTCGTGTCGTATCAGTCGTGTTGACACGGATTCGGTCGTGTCGTGTCGTGTTTTTGTCAATTTTTTTACACGGATTGTGTTCGTGTCAATGAAAAAATTAGTCGTGTCAATCGTGTTCGTGTCGTGTCGATACGAATTGCCAGGCTACGATAACGCGTATAACTCGGGGATAATGTAACATACAACTTATTGATGAATACAACGTCGTTGTACATGGTTTAATATATTGATAAATAATGCATTATCAGTCGACGAATTAGGATCTAACTGTCGAAAAAAATTCGACACATTTTGGCACATGGAAGGCTTGCCACACCTGAAACTAACTCTAATTAAATAATTATACATAAAACATTTTATAAAAAATTTAATATATATATTTAATAAATTTTCCTTTTTCAAAGACCAAAGTCTTAATTTCATTTTCTTTTCCTCTTTCATTTTCATTTTCATCTTCCCTCTCCTTTTTCTTTATTTAAGATTTTAAAAATTATTTGATGTTTTATCTTATTTAAAAATTATTTAATATTTTGTTTTATTTAAGAATTATTTGTTTAAAAAGCTACACCCACATTAATTATGTGATTTGTAACGGAAATTTCGTTAAATTTGGTCGTCATCAAAATTTCGTTAACTTTGGTCGTCATAAAAATTTCGTTACAAATACTTAAATCCGTTACAAATATCTATTACATTTGGTTTTTCAAATTAAGTTAACGTAAGGAATATCCGTTAACATTTTTTTAGGTATTTATAATTTCTGTTACAAATTCTGATACAAATACAAAAAATAAAGACTGATTATTTGTAACGAAATTTTCGTTACAAAATTTTTTGGCCAAAAAAAATTTCAAAATATATTTTATTGCATATATTGCTGTAAATATTTTTTTCTATAGAAATAAATTATATAACATTCATATTTTACATTCAAAATTCAATATTATTCACTAAATTCATTCAACATGAATGAGTAAAGTAAAATCATTTAACATTCAACAAATATAACATCTTGTCCCTAACACAACATTAATTCAATGACATTATTAACATCTTATAAATTTCTAAATATCTAAAATTGAAAAAGAATTCATAATCTAATATTAATCCTTAACTATTTCTCTGATTTTGATTAAAATTGATGGATGGAAGAGTTTGATATCTTCGATCGTTATGAACTCCATTACTGTTCTTTTGCAACGATCCATGATCAGAAGGTTGTGGAGTTGTATTTGATTGTGATAGAAATCTTTTCAACAACTCTTGATACATATCAAAAATTTGATCACATTTGTTATTCAAATTTCGATTATCTTGTAAAATATTTAAGATTCATTAATATTTATATATTACTTTAATATTTCATGTATTATCATACACATACCTCTAACGCCTCGATTTGATCATTCATTATTTCTTTTCCTTTTCCTTTTCCTTTTTCAAGATTTCGTACATTCATTTCAACTGAAAATCTTGTAGAACCAGTGCTCGACTCAGCATTGATCGGAGTATTTATCAGACCATCGATTGGAGTATTTGTGGGATCGATCATTGTTCAAATTATCCGGATGATTGATTGGAGAAATAAATAGATCGTCTATCGGAACATTAGTCATTGCTTCATCAATCTGATTAGCGACTGGATAAATAGTTGGATCAACCATTGCTTCATTTACTAAAAGGGCCATCTCATTTTCTACTATCACATGAGGTGCAGACCTAGTTGCACAAACTATTTCATGTCTCTTGCGTTTCAATGTTTTTTTATATGCTCTCGAACCTGGAATCAATTCTCCATGCATATACCATGTTTTATATTTATATGCATTGTCAAAACTAAATCGTATGACATGCTCATTAATGGTCTTACGATCATAATATTTATCATTGTGACACTTAGAACAAGGACATTTATATGGTAGTTTTAATTAATCCAGGCTCTATCTTGTGGTTTGAATAGATTTCAGCAAAATCTAAAAAACTATTCAATCCACCTTGAAATTTAATTGAAGTTTAACTTTCAAACAACAATGATTTGTCAAGCACCTCTATATGATCAACCATTTTAGCCAATCTCCTAATATGCAAAAAAGAAACCATTAAAACCGAAAACAATAAGACAAAGCATTTGATTAAGAAAACACTATATACACACACACAATTTAAGATGATATCTTAGAGCTAGAAAACAAACACAATCAACAATATAAAACATAAAATTAAAAACAAACAAACAAAATTTTTGTAACCTGATACAGAAACAAACAAACAAAATTTCCTGTGGGTTTATGGTCAAACCTGTTCGTATGTCATGTGGGCTTACCAGAGGGGTTTGGATCTCGAAACCTGCCTCGTGTGAATCCACGATTGGGGACACCTGTGTGGCTTGTAGACCTGTAGGCTGGGGGATTTGGCTTGCTAAGCCTGTTTCATGTGAGCCCATAACTGGGTAAACCTGCATGGCTTGTTGACCTGCAATTTGGGGTGTTTGGTTTATCAGACCTGTTTCACTTGGGTTTACAATCGGGAATACCTGTATGGCCTGTGACCTGGGGGGCTTGATTCATGAGGCCTATTTCATGAAAGTCTGGGGTCGGGTTCTCACTTCTTTTCTTTGTTTTTCCTGTTTCGGACAAAAGTTTTACCTTCTTCTTTAATTTTACTATTTTGCGTAAGAGCTTTTCTTCTCGGCGGCGTTTCTTGATTTCTTTCTCGACTTCGACTTGGCTTTGGTCAATCTTTGATTCCCTT
>LFYR01001838.1:0-16941 GCA_001185155.1 Zostera marina
ATTCGAATATTAAACAATTTCTAATAATAGAAAGTAGAAATAAAGATATTTTATCAATCGATCTTAATTAATTATATTTTGAAATAAAGTTTGTTTTCTAACTAATTAACTACTTTATAAATAACAAAAAAGATAAATTATACATTAATATAAAGAATTCCTTGAATTAAATATAAATATTGATTAAATTGATTTAAGATTCAAATATAATAACTTTTTAAATAAAGTAAAAATCATTTCTTACAATTTATCTTGATAAATCATAATTAGTATTAAGGGTTGGTATCGTATCTAATTAAATACTTTATGTTTAACAAAGAAGTCAAATAATATATTAATCGAAGAAATTGCTAGATTTAGATCGAGATATTCATAAAAATAATTTTATAATAACTTTTAAATCCATTTAGAATAATAGAAAGAGGAAATAAAGAATATTTTTAACGATCTACCTTGATTAATCAATTTGGATTTGGGGTTGATTTTGTTCGTAATTAAATATTTAATTACTAACAAAGAAGACGAATAACACGTTAAACGATGCAATTTATTTAATAAACTTTTGATATTGAATAAATTCATCGATGAATAAAATATAAATCCATTTTTAACAAAATAAAGAAAAAATAAAGATCATTTTTAACAATCTATCATAATAAATGATAATTACAATTTGGGTTGGGTTTCTTCCTTATTAAATATATGTTAAAAATAGAAAGAAGAATATATATATGAATCCATTTATCACAATTACGAATAAGGGTACTTTTTTTCTAATTAAATTATTTATAATTTACAAAAAAAGTCAAATAATACATTGATAGAACAATTGCTTGAAGTACCTAAAGATATTGAGCAAATTAATATAACATTAAAATGTAAGTCAATTTCTAATAACAGAGAATCGAAATAAAGATCGTTTTTACCAAACGATCTTAATTAATAATATTTAGAAGTAAAGGTTGTTTCTTCACTAATTAACTACTTTATAAATAACAAAAAAAGATAAATTATACATTAAGAGAAACAATTCGTTGAATTAATTATAAATATTGAATAAATTGATTTGACATCCAAATATTAATCAAATTCTAGTAATAGAAAGTAGAAATAAATATCGTTTGTACCAATCCATCTCGAATAATTATATTTTGAAATAATGTTTGTTTTTTAACTAATTAACTACTTTATAAATAACAAAAAAGATAAATTATACATTAAGAGAAACAATTCGTTGTATTAAATATAAATATTGAATAAGTTGATTTGACATTCGAATATTAAACAATTTCTAATAATAGAAAGTAGAAATAAAGATATTTTATCAATCGATCTTAATTAATTATATTTTGAAATAAAGTTTGTTTTCTAACTAATTAACTACTTTATAAATAACAAAAAAGATAAATTATACATTAATAAAAAGAATTCCTTGAATTAAATATAAATATTGATTAAATTGATTTAAGATTCAAATATAATAACTTTTTAAATAAAGTAAAAATCATTTCTTACAATCTATCTTGATAAATCATAATTAGTATTAAGGGTTGGTATCGTATCTAATTAAATACTTTATGTTTAACAAAGAAGTCAAATAATATATTAATCGAAGAAATTGCTAGATTTAGATCGAGATATTCATAAAAATAATTTTATAATAACTTTTAAATCCATTTAGAATAATAGAAAGAGGAAATAAAGAATATTTTTAACGATCTACCTTGATTAATCAATTTGGATTTGGGGTTGATTTTGTTCGTAATTAAATATTTAATTACTAACAAAGAAGACGAATAAAACGTTAAACGATGCAATTTATTTAATAAACTTTCGATATTGAATAAAATCATCGATGAATAAAATATAAATCCATTTTTAACAAAATAAAGAAAAAATAAAGATCATTTTTAACAATCTATCATAACAAATTATAATTACAATTTGGGTTGGGTTTCTTCCTTATTAAATATATGTTAACAATAGAAAGCAGAATATATGAATCCATTTATCACAATTAGGAATAAGGGTAGTTTTTTTTCTAATTAAATTATTTATAATTTACAAAAAAAATCAAATAATACATTGATAGAACAATTGCTTGAAGTACCTATAGATATTGAACAAATTAATATAACATTCAAATGTAAGTCAATTTCTAATAACAGAGAATCGAAATAAACATCGTTTTTACCAAACGATCTTAATTAATAATATTTAGAAGTAAAGGTTGTTTCTTCACTAATTAACTACTTTATAAATAACAAAAAAAGATAAATTATACATTAAGAGAAACAATTCGTTGAATTAATTATAAATATTGAATAAATTGATTTGACATCCAAATATTAATCAAATTCTAATAATAGAAAGTAGAAATAAAGATCGTTTGTACCAATCCATCTCGAATAATTATATTTTCAAATAATGTTTGTTTTTTAACTAATTAACTACTTTATAAATAACAAAAAAGATAAATTATACATTAAGAGAAACAATTCGTTGTATTAAATATAAATATTGAATAAGTTGATTTGACATTCGAATATTAAACAATTTCTAATAATAGAAAGTAGAAATAAAGATATTTTATCAATCGATCTTAATTAATTATATTTTGAAATAAAGTTTGTTTTCTAACTAATTAACTACTTTATAAATAACAAAAAAGATAAATTATACAATAATAAAAAGAATTCCTTCAATTAAATATAAATATTGATTAAATTGATTTAAGATTCAAATATAATAACTTTTTAAAGAAAGTAAAAATCATTTCTTACAATCTATCTTGATAAATCATAATTAGTATTAAGGGTTGGTATCGTATCTAATTAAATACTTTATGTTTAACAAAGAAGTCAAATAATATATTAATCGAAGAAATTGCTTGATTTAGATCGAGATATTCATAAAAATGATTTTATAATAACTTTTAAATCCATTTAGAATAATAGGAAGAGGAAATAAAGATTATTTTTAACGATCTATCTTGATTAATCTATTTGGATTTGGGGTTGATTTTGTTCGTAATTAAATATTTTATTACTAACATTGAAGACGAATAACACGTTAAAAGATGGAATTTATTTAATAAACTTTCGATATTGAATAAATTCATCGATGAATAAATATAAATCCATTTTTAACAAAATAAAGAAAAAATAATGATCATTTTTAACAATCTATCATAACAAATGATAATTACAATTTGGGTTGGTTTTCTTCCTAATCAAATATATTCTAATAATAGAAACATGAAAATACGAATCCATTTTTCATAATTAGAATTAGGGGTTGTTTTTTTACTAACTAACTATTTTAAAATTAACAAAAAAAGTCAAATAATACATCGATAGAATAATTGCTTGAATTACCTATACATATTGAACAAATTAATTTAACATTCAAATATAAATCAATTTCTAATAATAGAAAGTAGAAATAAAGATCGTTTTCACCAATCGATCTTGATTAATCATATTTTGAAATCAAGTTTCTTTTTTAACTAATGAACTACTTTATAAATAACAAAAAAGATAAATTATACATTGATAGGAACAATTCATTGATTTAAATACAAATGTAGTATAAATTGATTTAATATTCAAATATAATACCTTTTTTAAGTAAAAATAAATTTCATTCGTTACGTTCAAAATTAGTTAATCATAATTAGAATTAAGGGTTGGTATTGGTTCTAATTAAATACTTTATATTTATCAAAAAAGTCAAATAATATATTAATCTAAAAAATTGCTTCATTTAGATCGAGATATTGATGAAATTGATTTTATAATAACTTTTAAATCCATTTAGAATAATAGAAAGAGGAAATAAAGATTATTTTTAACGATCTACCTTGATTAATCAATTTGGATTTGGGGTTGATTTTGTTCGTAATTAAATATTTTATTACTAACAATGAAGACGAATAACACGTTAAACGATGCAATTTATTTAATAAACTTTCGATATTGAATAAATTCATCGATGAATAAGATATAAATCCATTTTTAACAAAATAAAGAAAAAATAAAGATCATTATTAACAATCTATCATAACAAATGATAATTACAATTTGGGTTGGATTTCTTACTAATTAAATATATGTTAACAATAGAAAGAAGAATATATGAATCCATTTATCACAATTAGGAATAAGCGTACTTTTTTTCTAATTAAATTATTTATAATTTACAAAAAAAGTCAAATAATACATTGATAGAACAATTGCTTGAAGTACCTATAGATATTGAACAAATTAATATAACATTCAAATATAAGTAAATTTCTAATAACAGAGAATCGAAATAAAGATCGTTTTTACCAAACGATCTTAATTAATAATATTTAGAAGTAAAGGTTGTTTCTTAACTAATTAACTACTTTATAAATAACAAAAAAAGATAAATTATACATTAAGAGAAACAATTCGTTGAATTAATTATAAATATTGAATTAACTGATTTAACATCCAAATATTAATCAAATTCTAATAATAGAAAGTAGAAATAAAAATCGTTTGTACCAATCCATCTCGAATAATTATATTTTGAAAGACTGTTTGTTTTTTAGCTAATTAACTACTTTATAAATAACAAAAAAGATAAATTATACATTAAGAGAAACAATTCGTTGTATTAAATATAAATATTGAATAAGTTGATTTGACATTCGAATATTAAACAATTTCTAATAATAGAAAGTAGAAATTAAGATATTTTATCAATCGATATTAATTATTTATATTTTGAAATAAAGTTTGTTTTCTAACTAATTAACTACTTTATAAATAACAAAAAAGTTAAATTATACATTAATAAAAAGAATTCCTTGAATTAAATATAAATATTGATTAAATTGATTTAAGATTCAAATATAATAAGTTTTTAAATAAAGTAAAGATCATTTCTTACAATCTATCTTGATAAATCATAATTAGTATTAAGGGTTGGTATTGTATCTAATTAAATACTTTATGTTTAACAAAGAAGTCAAATAATATATTAATCGAAGAAATTGCTTGATTTAGATCGAGATATTCAAAAAAATGATTTTATAATAACTTTTAAATCCATTTAGAATAATAGAAAGAGGAAATAAAGATTATTTTTAACGATCTATCTTGATTAATCAATTTGGATTTGTGGTTGATTTTGTTCGTAATTAAATATTTTATTACTAACAATGAAGACGAATAACACGTTAAAAGATGGAATTTATTTAATAAACTTTCGATATTGAATAAATTCATCGATGAATAAATATAAATCCATTTTTAACAAAATAAAGAAAAAATAAAGATCATTTTTAACAATCTATCATAACAAATGATAATTACAATTTGGGTTGGGTTTCTTCCTTATTAAATATATGTTAAAAATAGAAAGAAGAATATATATATGAATCCATTTATCACAATTACGAATAAGGGTACTTTTTTTCTAATTAAATTATTTATAATTTACCAAAAAAGTCAAATAATACATTGATAGAACAATTGCTTGAAGTACCTATAGATATTGAACAAATTAATATAACATTCAAATATAAGTCAATTTCTAATAACAGAGAATCGAAATAAAGAACGTTTTTACCAAACGATCTTAATTAATAATATTTAGATGTAAAGGTTGTTTCTTAACTAATTAACTATTTTATAAATAACAAAAAAAGATAAATTATACATTAAGAGAAACAATTCGTTGAATTAATTATAAATATTGAATAAATTGATTTGACATCCAAATATTAATCAAATTCTAATAATAGAAAGTAGAAATAAAGATCGTTTGTACCAATCCATCTCGAATAATTATATTTTGAAATAATGTTTGTTTTTTATTTAATTAACTACTTTATAAATAACAAAAAAGATAAATTATACATTAAGAGAAACAATTCGTTGTATTAAATATAAATATTGAATAAGTTGATTTGACATTCGAATATTAAACAATTTCTAATAATAGAAAGTAGAAATAAAGATATTTTATCAATCGATCTTAATTAATTATATTTTGAAATAAAGTTTGTTTTCTAACTAATTAACTACTTTATAAATAACAAAAAAGATAAATTATACATTAATAAAAAGAATTCCTTGAATTAAATATAAATATTGATTAAATTGATTTAAGATTCAAATATAATAACTTTTTAAATAAAGAAAAAAATCATTTCTTACAATCTATCTTGATAAATCATAATTAGTATTAAAGGTTGGTATCGTATCTAATTAAATACTTTATGTTTAACAAAGAAGTCAAATAATATATTAATCGAAGAAATTGCTTGATTTAGATCGAGATATTCATAAAAATGATTTTATAATAACTTTTAAATCCATTTAGAATAATAGAAAGAGGAAATAAAGATTATTTTTAACGATCTACCTTGATTAATCAATTTGGATTTGGGGTTGATTTTGTTCGTAATTAAATATTTAATTACTAACAAAGAAGACGAATAACACGTTAAACACTGCAATTTATTTAATAAACTTTTGATATTGAATAAATTCATCGATGAATAAAATATAAATCCATTTTTAACAAAATAAAGAAAAAATAAAGATCATTTTTAACAATCTATCATAACAAATGATAATTACAATTTGGGTTGGGTTTCTTCCTTATTAAATATATGTTAAAAATAGAAAGAAGAATATATGAATCCATTTATCACAATTACGAATAAGGGTACTTTTTTTCTAATTAAATTATTTATAATTTACAAAAAAAGTCAAATAATACATTGATAGAACAATTGCTTGAAGTACCTATAGATATTGAACAAATTAATATAACATTCAAATATAAGTCAATTTCTAATAACAGAGAATCAAAATAAAGAACGTTTTTACCAAACGATCTTAATTAATAATATTTAGAAGTAAAGGTTGTTTCTTAACTAATTAACTACTTTATAAATAACAAAAAAAGATAAATTATACATTAAGAGAAACAATTCGTTGTATTAAATAAAAATATTGAATAAGTTGATTTGACATTCGAATATTAAACAATTTCTAATAATAGAAAGTAGAAATAAAGATATTTTATCAATCGATCTTAATTAATTATATTTTGAAATAAAGTTTGTTTTCTAACTAATTAACCACTTTATAAATGACAAAAAAGATAAATTATACATTAATAAAAAGAATTCCTTGAATTAAATATAAATATTGATTAAATTGATTTAAGATTCAAATATAATAACTTTTTAAATAAAGTAAAAATCATTTCTTACAATCTATCTTGATAAATCATAATTAGTATTAAGGGTTGGTATCGTATCTAATTAAATACTTTATGTTTAACAAAGAAGTCAAATAATATATTAATCGAAGAAATTGGTAGATTTAGATCGAGATATTCATAAAAATAATTTTATAATAACTTTCAAATCCATTTAGAATAATAGAAAGAGGAAATAAAGAATATTTTTAACGATCTACCTTGATTAATCAATTTGGATTTGGGGTTGATTTTGTTCGTAATTAAATATTTAATTACTAACAAAGAAGACTAATAACACGTTAAACGATGCAATTTATTTAATAAACTTTCGATATTGAATAAATTCATCGATGAATAAAATATAAATCCATTTTTAACAAAATAAAGAAAAAATAAAGATCATTTTTAACAATCTATCATAACAAATGATAATTACAATTTGGGTTGGGTTTCTTCCTTATTAAATATATGTTAAAAATAGAAAGAAGAATATATGAATCCATTTATCACAATTACGAATAAGGGTACTTTTTTTCTAATTAAATTATTTATAATTTACAAAAAAAGTCAAATAATACATTGATAGAACAATTGCTTGAAGTACCTATAGATATTGAATAAATTAATATAACATTCAAATATAAGTCAATTTCTAATAACAGAGAATCGAAATTAAGATCGTTTTTACCAAACAATCTTAATTAATAATATTTAGAAGTAAAGGTTGTTTCTTAACTAATTAACTACTTTATAAATAACAAAAAAAGATAAATTATACATTAAGAGAAACAATTCGTTGAATTTATTATAAATATTGAATAAATTGATTTAACATCCAAATATTAATCAAATTCTAATAATAGAAAGTAGAAATAAATATCGTTTGTACCAATCCATCTCGAATAATTATATTTTGAAAGAATGTTTGTTTTTTAACTAATTAACTACTTTATAAATAACAAAAAAGATAAATTATACATTAAGAGAAACAATTCGTTGTATTAAATATAAATATTGAATAAGTTGATTTGACATTCGAATATTAAACAATTTCTAATAATAGAAAGTAGAAATAAAGATCGTTTGTACCAATCCATCTCGAATAATTATATTTTGAAATAACGTTTGTTTTTTAACTAATTAACTACTTTATAAATAACAAAAAAGATAAATTATACATTAATATAAAGAATTCCTTGAATTAAATATAAATATTGATTAAATTGATTTAAGATTCAAATATAATAACTTTTTCAATAAAGTAAAAATCATTTCTTACAATCTATCTTGATAAATCATAATTAGTATTAAGGGTTGGTATCGTATCTAATTAAATACTTTATGTTTAACAAAGAAGTCAAATAATATATTAATCGAAGAAATTGCTAGATTTAGATCGAGATATTCATAAAAATAATTTTATAATAACTTTTAAATCCATTTAGAATAATAGAAAGAGGAAATAAAGAATATTTTTAACGATCTACCTTGATTAATCAATTTGGATTTGGGGTTGATTTTGTTCGTAATTAAATATTTAATTACTAACAAAGAAGACGAATAACACGTTAAACGATGCAATTTATTTAATAAACTTTTGATATTGAATAAATTCATCGATGAATAAAATATAAATCCATTTTTAACAAAATAAAGAAAAAATAAAGATCATTTTTAACAATCTATCATAACAAATGATAATTACAATTTGGGTTGGGTTTCTTCCTTATTAAATATATGTTAAAAATAGAAAGAAGATATATGAATCCATTTATCACAATTACGAATAAGGGTACTTTTTTTCTAATTAAATTATTTATAATTTACAAAAAAAGTCAAATAATACATTGATAGAACAATTGCTTGAAGTACCTATAGATATTGAATAAATTAATATAACATTCAAATATAAGTCAATTTCTAATAACAGAGAATCGAAATTAAGATCGTTTTTACCAAACAATCTTAATTAATAATATTTAGAAGTAAAGGTTGTTTCTTAACTAATTAACTACTTTATAAATAACAAAAAAAGATAAATTATACATTAAGAGAAACAATTCGTTGAATTTATTATAAATGTTGAATAAATTGATTTAACATCCAAATATTAATTAAATTCTAATAATAGAAAGTAGAAATAAATATCGTTTGTACCAATCCATCTCGAATAATTATATTTTGAAAGAATGTTTGTTTTTTAACTAATTAACTACTTTATAAATAACAAAAAAGATAAATTATACATTAAGAGAAACAATTCGTTGAATTAATTATAAATATTGAATAAATTGATTTGACATCCAAATATTAATCAAACTCTAATAATAGAAAGTAGAAATAAAGATCGTTTGTACCGATCCATCTCGAATAATTATATTTTGAAATAATGTTTGTTTTTTAACTAATTAACTACTTTATAAATAACAAAAAAGATAAATTATACATTAAGAGAAACAATTCGTTGTATTAAATATAAATATTGAATAAGTTGATTTGACATTCGAATATTAAACAATTTCTAATAATAGAAAGTAGAAATAAAGATATTTTATCAATCGATCTTAATTAATTATATTTTCAAATAAAGTTTGCTTTCTAACTAATTAACTACTTTATAAATAACAAAAAAGTTAAATTATACATTAATAAAAAGAATTCCTTGAATTAAATATAAATATTGATTAAATTGATTTAAGATTCAAATATAATAAGTTTTTAAATAAAGTAAAGATCATTTCTTACAATCTATCTTGATAAATCATAATTAGTATTAAGGGTTGGTATTGTATCTAATTAAATACTTTATGTTTAACAAAGAAGTCAAATAATATATTAATCGAAGAAATTGCTTGATTTAGATCGAGATATTTATAAAAATGATTTTATAATAACTTTTAAATCCATTTAGAATAATACAAAGAGGAAATAAATATTATTTTTAACGATCTACCTTGATTAATCAATTTGTATTTGGGGTTGATTTTGTTCGTAATTAAATATTTTATTACTAACAAAGAAGACGAATAACACGTTAAACGATACAATTTATTTAATAAACTTTCGATATTGAATAAATTCATCGATGAATAAAATATAAATCCATTTTTAACAAAATAAAGAAAAAATAAAGATCATTTTTAACAATCTATCATAACAAATGATAATTACAATTTGGGTTGGGTTTCTTCCTTATTAAATATATGTTAACAATAGAAAGCAGAATATATGAATCCATTTATCACAATTAGGAATAAGGGTAGTTTTTTTTCTAATTAAATTATTTATAATTTACAAAAAAAATCAAATAATACATTGATAGAACAATTGCTTGAAGTACCTATAGATATTGAACAAATTAATATAACATTCAAATATAAGTCAATTTCTAATAACAGAGAATCGAAATTAAGATCGTTTTTACCAAACAATCTTAATTAATAATATTTAGAAGTAAAGGTTGTTTCTTAACTAATTAACTACTTTATAAATAACAAAAAAAGATAAATTATACATTAAGAGAAACAATTCGTTGAATTTATTATAAATGTTGAATAAATTGATTTAACATCCAAATATTAATTAAATTCTAATAATAGAAAGTAGAAATAAATATCGTTTGTACCAATCCATCTCGAATAATTATATTTTGAAAGAATGTTTGTTTTTTAACTAATTAACTACTTTATAAATAACAAAAAAGATAAATTATACATTAAGAGAAACAATTCGTTGAATTTATTATAAATGTTGAATAAATTGATTTAACATCCAAATATTAATTAAATTCTAATAATAGAAAGTAGAAATAAAGATCGTTTGTACCAATCCATCTCGAATAATTATATTTTGAAATAATGTTTGTTTTTTAACTAATTAACTACTTTATAAATAACAAAAAAGATAAATTATACATTAATAAAAAGAATTCCTTGAATTAAATATAAATATTGATTAAATTGATTTAAGATTCAAATATAATAACTTTTTAAATAAAGTAAAGATCATTTCTTACAATCTATCTTGATAAATCATAATTAGTATTAAGGGTTAGTATTGTATCTAATTAAATACTTTATGTTTAACAAAGAAGTCAAATAATATATTAATCGAAGAAATTGCTTGATTTAGATCGAGATATTCAAAAAAATGATTTTATAATAATTTTAAATCCATTTAGAATAATAGAAAGAGGAAATAAAGATTATTTTTAACGATCTACCTTGATTAATCAATTTGGATTTGGGGTTGATTTTGTTCGTAATTAAATATTTTATTACTAACAAAGAAGTCGAATAACACGTTAAACGATGCAATTTATTTAATAAACTTTCGATATTGAATAAATTCATCGATGAATAAAATATAAATCCATTTTTAACAAAATAAAGAAAAAATAAAGATCATTTTTAACAATCTATCATAACAAATGATAATTACAATTTGGGTTGGGTTTCTTCCTAATTAAATATATGTTAAAAATAGAAAAGAGAATATATGAATCCATTTATCACAATTACGAATAAGGCTACTTTTTTTCTAATTAAATTATTTATAATTTACAAAAAAAGTAAAATAATACATTGATAGAACAATTGCTTGAAGTACCTATAGATATTGAACAAATTAATATAACATTCAAATATAAGTCAATTTCTAATAACAGAGAATCAAAATAAAGAACGTTTTTACCAAACGATCTTAATTAATAATATTTAGAAGTAAAGGTTGTTTCTTAACTAATTAACTACTTTATAAATAACAAAAAAAGATAAATTATACATTAAGAGAAACAATTCGTTGAATTTATTATAAATATTGAATAAATTGATTTAACATCCAAATATTAATCAAATTCTAATAATAGAAAGTAGAAATAAATATCGTTTGTACCAATCCATCTCGAATAATTATATTTTGAAATAATGTTTGTTTTTAACTAATTAACTACTTTATAAATAACAAAAAAGATAAATTATACATTAAGAGAAACAATTCGTTGTATTAAATATAAATATTGAATAAGTTGATTTGACATTCGAATATTAAACAATTTCTAATAATAGAAAGTAGAAATAAAGATATTTTATCAATCGATCTTAATTAATTATATTTTGAAATAAAGTTTGTTTTCTAACTAATTAACCACTTTATAAATGACAAAAAAGATAAATTATACATTAATAAAAAGAATTCCTTGAATTAAATATAAATATTGATTAAATTGATTTAAGATTCAAATATAATACGTTTTTAAATAAAGTAAAGATCATTTCTTACAATCTATCTTGATAAATCATAATTAGTATTAAGGGTTGGTATTGTATCTAATTAAATACTTTATGTTTAACAAAGAAGTCAAATAATATATTAATCGAAGAAATTGCTTGATTTAGATCGAGATATTTATAAAAATGATTTTATAATAACTTTTAAATCCATTTAGAATAATACAAAGAGGAAATAAAGATTATTTTTAACGATCTATCTTGATTAATCAATTTGGATTTGGGGTTGATTTTGTTCGTAATTAAATATTTTATTACTAACAAAGAAGACGAATAACACGTTAAACGATACAATTTATTTAATAAACTTTCGATATTGAATAAATTCATCGATGAATAAAATATAAATCCATTTTTAACAAAATAAAGAAAAAATAAAGATCATTTTTAACAATCTATCATAACAAATGATAATTACAATTTGGGTTCGGTTTCTTCCTTATTAAATATATGTTAACAATAGAAAGCAGAATATATGAATCCATTTATCACAATTAGGAATAAGGGTAGTTTTTTTTCTAATTAAATTATTTATAAGTTACAAAAAAAATCAAATAATACATTGATAGAACAATTGCTTGAAGTACCTATAGATATTGAACAAATTAATATAACATTCAAATGTAAGTCAATTTCTAATAACAGAGAATCGAAATAAAGATCGTTTTTACCAAACGATCTTAATTAATAATATTTAGAAGTAAAGGTTGTTTCTTCACTAATTAACTACTTTATAAATAACAAAAAAAGATAAATTATACATTAAGAGAAACAATTCGTTGAATTAATTATAAATATTGAATAAATTGATTTGACATCCAAATATTAATCAAATTCTAATAATAGAAAGTAGAAATAAAGATCGTTTGTACCGATCCATCTCGAATAATTATATTTTGAAATAATGTTTGTTTTTTAACTAATTAACTACTTTATAAATAACAAAAAAGATAAATTATACATTAAGAGAAACAATTCGTTGTATTAAATATAAATATTGAATAAGTTGATTTGACATTCGAATATTAAACAATTTCTAATAATAGAAAGTAGAAATAAAGATATTTTATCAATCGATCTTAATTAATTATATTTTCAAATAAAGTTTGTTTTCTAACTAATTAACTACTTTATAAATAACAAAAAAGTTTAATTATACATTAATAAAAAGAATTCCTTGAATTAAATATAAATATTGATTAAATTGATTTAAGATTCAAATATAATAACTTTTTAAATAAAGTAAAGATCATTTCTTACAATCTATCTTGATAAATCATAATTAGTATTAAGGGTTGGTATCGTATCTAATTAAATACTTTATGTTTAACAAAGAAGTCAAATAATATATTAATCGAAGAAATTGGTAGATTTAGATCGAGATATTTATAAAAATGATTTTATAATAACTTTTAAATCCATTTAGAATAATAAAAAGAGGAAATAAAGATTATTTTTAACGATCTACCTTGATTAATCAATTTGGATTTGGGGTTGATTTTGTTCGTAATTAAATATTTAATTACTAACAAAGAAGACGAATAACACGTTAAACGATGCAATTTATTTAATAAACTTTTGATATTGAATAAATTCATCGATGAATAAAATATAAATCCATTTTTAACAAAATAAAGAAAAAATAAAGATCATTTTTAACAATCTATCATAACAAATGATAATTACAATTTGGGTTGGGTTTCTTCCTTATTAAATATATGTTTAAAATAGAAAGAAGAATATATGAATCCATTTATCACAATTACGAATAAGGGTACTTTTTTTCTAATTAAATTATTTATAATTTACAAAAAAAGTCAAATAATACATTGATAGAACAATTGCTTGAAGTACCTAAAGATATTGAACAAATTAATATAACATTCAAATATAAGTCAATTTCTAATAACAGAGAATCGAAATAAAGAACGTTTTTACCAAACGATCTTAATTAATAATATTTAGAAGTAAAGGTTGTTTCTTCACTAATTAACTACTTTATAAATAACAAAAAAAGATAAATTATACATTAAGAGAAACAATTCGTTGAAATAATTATAAATATTGAATAAATTGATTTAACATCCAAATATTAATCAAATTCTAATAATAGAAAGTAGAAATAAAGATCGTTTGTACCAATCCATCTCGAATAATTATATTTTGAAATAATGTTTGTTTTTTAACTAATTAACTACTTTATAAATAACAAAAAAGATAAATTATACATTAAGAGAAACAATTCGTTGAAATAAATATAAATATTGAATAAGTTGATTTGACATTCGAATATTAAACAATTTCTAATAATAGAAACTAGAAATAAAGATCATTTTATCAATCGATCTTAATTAATTATATTTTGAAATAAAGTTTGTTTTCTATCTAATTAACTACTTTATAAATAACAAAAGAGATAAATTATACATTAATAAAAAGAATTCCTTGAATTAAATATAAATATTGATTAAATTGATTTAAGATTCAAATATAATAAGTTTTTAAATAAAGTAAAGATCATTTCTTACAATCTATCTTGATAAATCATAATTAGTATTAAGGGTTGGTATTGTACCTAATTAAATACTTTATGTTTAACAAAGAAGTCAAATAATATATTAATCGAAGAAATTGCTTGATTTAGATCGAGATATTCAAAAAAATGATTTTATAATAACTTTTAAATCCATTTAGAATAATAGAAAGAGGAAATAAAGAATATTTTTAACGATCTACCTTGATTAATCAATTTGGATTTGGGGTTGATGTTGTTCGTAATTAAATATTTAATTACTAACAAAGAAGACGAATAACACGTTAAACGATGCAATTTATTTAATAAACTTTTGATATTGAATAAATTCATCGATGAATAAAATATAAATCCATTTTTAACAAAATAAAGAAAAAATAAAGATCATTTTTAACAATCTATCATAACAAATGATAATTACAATTTGGGTGAGGTTTCTTCCTTATTAAATATATGTTAAAAATAGAAAGAAGAATATATGAATCCATTTATCACAATTACGAATAAGGGTACTTTTTTTCTAATTAAATTATTTATAATTTACAAAAAAAGTCAAATAATACATTGATAGAACAATTGCTTGAAGTACCTAAAGATATTGAACAAATTAATATAACATTCAAATATAAGTCAATTTCTAATAACAGAGAATCGAAATAAAGAACGTTTTTACCAAACGATCTTAATTAATAATATTTAGAAGTAAAGGTTGTTTCTTCACTAATTAACTACTTTATAAATAACAAAAAAAGATAAATTATACATTAAGAGAAACAATTCGTTGAAATAATTATAAATATTGAATAAATTGATTTAACATCCAAATATTAATCAAATTCTAATAATAGAAAGTAGAAATAAAGATCGTTTGTACCAATCCATCTCGAATAATTATATTTTGAAATAATGTTTGTTTTTTAACTAATTAACTACTTTATAAATAACAAAAAAGATAAATTATACATTAAGAGAAACAATTCGTTGTATTAAATATAAATATTGAATAAGTTGATTTGACATTCGAATATTAAACAATTTCTAATAATAGAAAGTAGAAATAAAGATATTTTATCAATCGATCATAATTAATTATATTTTGAAATAAAGTTTGTTTTCTAACTAATTAACTACTTTATAAATAACAAAAAAGTTAAATTATACATTAATAAAAAGAATTCCTTGAATTAAATATAAATATTGATTAAATTGATTTAAGATTCAAATATAATAAGTTTTTAAATAAAGTAAAGATCATTTCTTACAATCTATCTTGATAAATCATAATTAGTATTAAGGGTTGGTATTGTATCTAATTAAATACTTTATGTTTAACAAAGAAGTCAAATAATATATTAATCGAAGAAATTGCTTGATTTAGATCGAGATATTCATAAAAATGATTTTATAATAACTTTAAATCCATTTAGAATAATAGAAAGAGGAAATAAAGATTATTTTTAACGATCTATCTTGATTAATCAATTTGTATTTGGGGTTGATTTTGTTCGTAATTAAATATTTTATTACTAACAAAGAAGACGAATAACACGTTAAACGATGCAATTTATTTAATAAACTTTCGATATTGAATAAATTCATCGATGAATAAAATATAAATCCATTATTAACAAAATAAAGAAAAAATAAAGATCATTTTTAACAATCTATCATAACAAATGATAATTACAATTTGGGTTGGGTTTCTTCCTTATTAAATATATGTTAAAAATAGAAAGAAGAATATATGAATCCATTTATCACAATTACGAATAAGGGTACTTTTTTTCTAATTAAATTATTTATAATTTACAAAAAAAGTCAAATAATACATTGATAGAACAATTGCTTGAAGTACCTAAAGATATTGAACAA
>LFYR01001840.1:0-13697 GCA_001185155.1 Zostera marina
TGGTAGGATGATGGTATCGCTTTGAAACCGTGAATGCTTGGTCTGCCCAAGATCCCATTGAACGGAGAGTCTATGTTGACCACAATGAAGTGTGCCGTGCGTGATACTCTCCCGTTTCTTTTTCCCAGGGATATCTGTAGATCGATGGCTCCTACTACTGGGGTCTTTGTGTTTGTAAACCCATAGATGGCTTCCTTGGCCGGGGTTAACTGATCCACTTTGTAGCCCATTTTTTCGAACGCTGCTAGGTATAATATATCTACCGAGCTGCCGTTGTCCACCATTACTTTGTTCAGACTTAAGTCATCCCCTATATCCACTTGTATTACTAGTGGATCCTCGTGTGGGCTGACCACGTTGTCCAGATCTTTCTCAGAGAAGCTTATTTCCTCGCTTGGGTACGATCTTTTTTTAGATTTTGGTACCGCTGTTGTCTGCATCACTTTGCGCGAGTAACTTCTGCTTTCTCCTACCGATCCTCCACCGAAGATTAAGTTAATTACCCTTCTTTTGTGGTCAGTGTCTGAATCTGGACTCCTTGAGTGTTGGCGCTTACCCTTGTTCTTTGGGTCCTTGCAGCCTTATCGCCCCCTTTCTACTTTATTTATATATTGCCTTAGCTTTCCTTCCTTTACTTGTGTATCTAGGAAGGTTCTCAGCTCCCTGCAGTTTTCCGTGTTGTGCCCGTAATCTTTGTGGAACTTGCAATACCTGTTCCTTCTAGTTCGAGCCTCTTTCGTTGCAGGGTTCAATTCTTCTGGTTGAGGAAACCTTATTCTTCCTTTTTCTTTATTATAGATTTCCTCTTTTGGAGTGCTGAAAACCGTAAATCCCAAGTCTTTGTACTTTGGATATCTTGATTTCCCGAACTCCTCAGATGTTTGGTAGACCTTTCCGTCATGTTTTGGTCTCCAGGATGATTCTCCTTTTTCGAATTTTTGGAATTTTCTCTTTGGTGCTTCATATGCTTTTTTGTTGCTTATGGCACCTTTCTCTTTTTCTTTTTCTTTCTCATACTCCTCAGAGTTTATGTATTTTTGGGCCTTTGTCAGCAGGTCCTCCATGCATTTTACATTAGCTTTATTGCTAATGGCGTGTTCATGTCTAGCCCTTTCGAATATGCGCATATTGCGATTGTTGTGTTCAGATCGGAGATTTTCTGCATGGCTTCCGTGAATTTAGTTGTATAATTCCGGAGCGTATCTCCATTCTGTTTGATTGCAAACAGTGATTCTGTGCCCTTTCTTACCCTTGTGTTTCCACAGTGTTGGGCAACGAACTTCTTTTTCAAGTCCTCGAAATTCGTTATGCTCCCTGGCTGAAGTTCGACGAACCAGCTATATGTAGGCCCCTTCAGTGTTCCTGGGAATGCTCTGCAGAGAATGTCATCCCTTGATGTGGCCCACTGCATTGCCCCTACGAACATATTTATGTGGTCCGCTGGGTCCATCTTCCCATCATAAACCTGGAGCCTGGGTAGCCTGAACTTCAGAGGTGCTGGTTTTACCATCAGCGATTTGTGCAAAGCATCCATGCCTACTAGCCAGTTTGGGACCTCACCTCCTTCTTCTGTGTCTCCCGTACTTTCTTCCTGTACGGGTTTTCGGAAAAGAGGTCTGGGTTGTTCCTCTGGTTTGCGAGGTAGTGGCGCGCTTGAGTGTGCTGCCCTATGACTTGACACTTCCTGCTGCGCCTTGGCCTGCTTTGAGGTTTGAGCTTTTGACTGGTATATTGATGCCTTAGATTTTTCAATATCCTTTATCTTATCGCTCATTTTTGCTATGGTATCCTTCATTTTCTCCAGCTCTTCTATGGGCACTTTTATGAACCCATGAGTGGATTCTGATGCAGCAGCCCTTGGTCCCTTGCTGCTTGTGGGTCCCCCCTTCTGAGGTTGTTCTTCCGAAGGTTTCTCCTTTTCAGCAAGGAGTCGGATGGCCTCTGCTATTGCCTGAACTGTGATGTTCAGATTTTCCCCTCATGCTGAAGCTTGGGGGATTTGCTCGGGTTCGCCTTCGGGGTCAGCCTCAGGTCCTGTGGGAGTCCTCTTGTTTTTATTGGCCTTGGGTGGTCGACCCACTGGCCTTTTAGTTTTTGAATTGCCAGGTTGTTGCTCTGGCGCCTCCTGAGAATTTGCTCCTCCTCCTTGGGAAGTGCTTCGAGTTACCACCATCCTGGAGTGTTCGAATTTCTTAGAAGGAGTGTTCGACTTTTGCTTGGAGAGAAAAGTCGATCTTCAAAAAGTCGATCCCTAGTGCACTTGGAGGATTCCTTGGAAGCCGATGTCTGGAAGCCTAGCTCCTTGAGGGGTCGACTTTTCCTTGGAAGAAAAAGTCGATCTCCTGAAATGTCGATCCCTTGCTGGCTGATTTCCTCGCAAAACTTCCTAGCTGGCGACTTGGAAAAAAGTCGATCCCTTTTTTCGAAAAAGTCGAGGAGCTTTTGTCGTGAGTATCTTTGAATCACAGACGGCGCCAACTGATGGGGGTGAAACCCGACCAGTACTCCAAGACGCGCAAGCAAGCGCCAAGCGGGGAACTCCGTGGGAAACCGGACCGGAACTCAAGTGTGCAGAGCTCTGCTTCGCTAGGAATTCTTCTTCTCCAAATGACTTGCCTTTAATGAGTGGGGGGTGCCCTCTATTTATAGGGGTTCTTATGGGGGCAATCTGGGCATTTGGGCAGTAACCGCCTAACTGCCCAACTGATCAGGTTGGGTCCAGGGGTCGACTTTTCCAGAGATCGACTTTATGGGGGTCGACTTTTCCTGGTGATCGACTTTACTCAAAAGTCGATCCCAGGGAAGTCGATCCTCAGGAAAGTCGATCTTACTAGGATTCGACCTGGGACCTCCCCAACCCTAGAATAGATGCCTCCACTCATCTTAGGCTATCCGGACTTCTAGTTGCTGGTAGGTTGTGACCGTGTTCGGGATACTGTATCACCAGTACTCCCCCCTCCTCTGCGCATTAGATACTTTGGGATACGTCTTTTAGTACTATGGTCTGTGTGTCGGACCCTGTACTATCATTTACTATTTTCAAAAACAATGTGTTAGAGAAGTAGAAAACACACTCTATAAATTTTATAATCTCCCTCCTGTCATCAAAAATTGATGTGATAGAAGATTCCAGAATCGACTCCCATTTTTCTTGTAATTTAAAAGTCTGCCACAATAGCTCTAAATATAATTTACTCTGGGTACGGGTATTATCCGAAATGGCACAACAACAAAAAAGACCATGTATGGCGGTCTTTAGATTGCGGATGTCCGCCATCTATTCTTTCAGTCCGCCGAGGAAAGATTTTAGCTCGACGGTGGTTCAAAATTTTTTTCGATGGCGGTGTTTAGATGGTCGAAATCCGCCATCTAAACTATCCCGCCCAAAATTTCGAATGCCCCTCAATATATAGCCTGATTACCCGATTAAATTGACTTAACTCGGCGGACATCCGCCATGTTAAGTTTTCGGGGAGTCGAGCGGAAAAAGCCCGCCCAAATTTCGATTGGGCGGACTTTTCCACCTTACATGGCGGCACTTAAGTGTACTTACATGGCGGAAATGTGCCATGTAAGTTTTGGGGTTTATTAAAAACCCCAAATTCCAGACAGAACGCGTCTGTTCTGTCTTGACTTAAAATAGCAGCCGCCAATCTCCTCTCACTGCCTGGACCCGCCGACGCGCCTCCCTGTCCATTTCCGTGATCTCCTGTCGCCGTCTCCTCGCCGCATCGCCACCGGTACGTATTCCATGATCTCCTGTTTAGATGTTGGTGTTTATTGATTATGTTGTTGTGATTGTTTATATTGGTTATATTGGTATTTATATTGATTATGATGTTGGTGTTTATATTGTTTATGTTGGTGTTTATTGATTATATTGTGTATATTGTTTATATTGTTGTGATTGTTTATGCTGTTTATATTGGTTATCATTTTGTTGGTGTGATTGTTTTATTGATTTATTGTTTTATGATTGTTTTATGTTGCTGTTGTGATTGTTATCATTATGATTGTTTTATGTTGTTCTTTTGCCGCCTTACGTTTTTGTTAATGTGTTAGATTTTGTTAACTATTTATTTAAGTTTTTGAGATTTAATGTTAGATTATATGAATGATTTTGATTAATTTTAGAATGTCTACAGTATGAATGAAAGATTAATTTAATGAATGTTTTTAGTATGTTTATGAATGATTCGCAAAAAAATTAAATTAAATGGTTATATCAAATGCTTATATTTTATGAATGATTGTATCAAATAATAATAAAATGAAATGGTTATATCAAATAATATTTTATGAATGGTTATATTTTAGATTTTCTTATATTTTTGTTTTCTACATGAATGATTGTATCAATATTTAATATTTGTTTTCTTATATTTGTGTTTGTTTATTTTGATTTAATTTGTTGTGTTTTGTAGATTATTACTAAGATTAAATATTATTTATGTTTACACTATAATTTAAATAAATGATTGTATCAATAATGAATGTTTTAACCTACTGTTTTAAATAATTATATATATATAATGTTCTGTATTAAATAATTAAAAAAATATTTTAATTATATAATTTTATATAATTTATTTATTGTTTTTAAATAATTGATTTAATTTTAATTAATTAATTTACTGTTTTTAAAAAAGTTATATAATATATTTTTAATTAATTATTGTGTTATTCAATTTTTGTAGGTTTTGTGAAATCATGAATTCGTATAAATTTCTGATTGAAGTAATTAAGCTATATTACGGTATATATTAAAATTATTTATTTAATCTATTTACTTTTTAATTATTGAATATTAATCAAATGTTAATAAATATTAAATTTTAATGTTAAAAATAATTTTTTAATCATATATATTTAAATTATTAAGTTTACATGAAATTAATAATTTGCATGAAATAAATATGCATGAAATAAATTATTAATGAATTATTTGCATGAAATAATTTTGTTTTAATTAAAATGAAATATTATTTTATTTTGTTTTAATTAATTAAAAAAGATGGCTCTACCACCCAAACTTGCATGATTGGAATAATTTATGAATTATTTAATTTACTGTTTATAAATGTTTTAATTAATTAATTATTTAATTGATTATTTTTAAATAATTTATAAATGGATTTAATTAAATAAATAATTTATATAATGTTTTAATTAACTAATTAAATTATTGTGTTGTTGATGGTGAGAGAGAATCTCGCATCCCGGGACATCACCAATAGCCCACACCCCAGCACGCAAAGAGGGGGGGAATACTGATAGTACAAGGTCCAACACACAAACCATAGTACTAAAAGACGTATCCCAAGATATCTAATACGCAGAGGAGGGGGGAGTACTGGTGATACAGTATCCCGAACCCGATCACAGCTTACCAGCAACTAGAAGTCCGGATAGCCTAAAATGAGTTGAGGCACCTATTCTAGGATTGGGGAGGTCCCAAGTCGAATCCTAGGAAGACCGACTTTCCTGAGGATCGACTTCTGAATAAAGTCGATCAGAAATCTAAACTAGAATAGAAGTCCTGAGGACCGACTCATAAACTAGAGGAGCAGAAATCTAAACTCCCTCCTAAAAGACCCGTGTACGAGGAAAGCACGGGAGACACAGAAGGGAAAGGATGCGAACTCCCAAACTGATAATTAGAAGGCATGGATGCCCTACATAAATCATTAATGGTGAAACCAACACCTCTAAAATTCAGGCTACCCAGGTTACAAATCTATGATGGGAAGATGGACCCAGTAGACCATATAAATATGTTCGTAGAAGCAATGCAATGGGCCACAGCAAGGGATGACATCCTGTGCAGAGCATTCCCAGGAACACTAAAAGGGCCTACATATAGATGGTTCGTCGAACTACAACCAGGGAGCATAGCAAGCTTTGCAGACCTGAAGAAAAAATTCATTTCCCAACATTGTGGGAACACAAGAGTCAGGAAGGGCACTGAGTCATTGTTTGCAATCAAACAGAATGGAGATACGCTTTGGAATTACACAACGAAATTCACAGAGGCTATGCAAAAAATCTCCGACCTGAACACAACAATTGCAATCTGCGCATACTCGAAGGGGCTAGACATGAACACACCATTATCAATAAAGCCAAATGTTAGTAATGTGAAATGCATGGAAGACCTGCTAACAAAAGCCCAGAAATATATAAATTCTGAGGAGTATGAAAAAGAAAAAGAAAAAGAAAAAGAAAGAGGTGCCATAAGCAACAAAAAGGCGTATGAAACACCAAAGAAGAAATTTTAAAAGTTTGAAAAAGGAGAACCATCCTGGAGGCCAAAACACGATGGAAAGGTCTACCAGACATTTGAGGAGTTCGGAAAATCAAAATACCCAAGATATAAAGACTTGGGATTCACAGTTTTTAGCACTCCAAAAGAGGAAATCTACAACAAAGAGAAAGGAAGAATAAGGTTTCCTCAACCAGAAGAATTAAACCCTGCAACAAAAGAGGTCCGAACAAGGAGAAACAGATACTGCAAGTTCCACAAGGACTACGAGTACAACACAGAAAATTGCAGGGAGCTAAGCACTTTCCTAGATACACAGGTAAAGGAAGGAAAGCTGAAGCAATATATAAATAAAGTAGTAAGAGGGCGACAAGGTTGCAAGGACCCAAGTAACAAGGGTAAGCGACAGCGCTCAAGAAGTCTCGACTCAGAAACTGACCGCAAGAGGAGAGTAATAAATTTAATCTTCGGCGGAGGATCAGTAGGAGAAAGCAGAAGTTACTCACGAAAGGTAATGCAGACTACTGCAGTACCAAAGTCTAAAAAAAGATCATACCCAAGCGAGGGAATAAGCTTCTTTGTGGAAGATCTGGATAATGTGGTCAGCCCACACGAAGATCCACTGGTAATACAGGTGGGCATCGGGGATGACTTGAGTCTGAGTAAAGTAATGGTGGACAATGGTAGCTCAGTAGACATACTGTACCTAGTTGCATTCGAAAAAATGAGTTACAAGGTGGAAAACTAACCCCGGTCAAGGAAGCCATTTACGGGTTCACAAATACAAAGGCCCCAGTAGTAGGAGCCATCGATTTACAAATATCCCTAGGAAGAAGAAACGAGAGAGTCTCACGGACGACACACTTCATCGTGGTCAACATAGATTCTCCGTTCAATGGGATCCTGGGCAGACCAAGAATTCACGGTTTCAAGGCAATACCGTCATCTTACCACCAATGCTTCAGGTATCCAGGAAAAGATGGCAAAATGACAATAGTTTTTGGAGCACAGAAAGACTCCAGAGACTCATACAGGAAGACAACTAAAATGGCCAAACCAATAACCCTATACATCCAGGAAAGAGAGGAAGAAGAAGACACAACCTCAGCCAATCAAGTTGAGGAAGTCAAACTCTCTAAAGGAGGAGTCCTGATAGGCACATCTATATCCTCCGAATTAAAAAAGTCATTGATGCATTTGTTGGAGACTCATGTGCATACGTTTGTATGGGAAGGGGAAACACCTTCACAGGTACAACGCACCATAACATGCCATGAACTCAACATAGACAACAACTTTACTCTTATACGGCAAAAGCCAAGGATACTCGCAGCCGAAAGAAAGGAAGCAGCACAGGCTGAAATCGAAAAGTTAATCAAGGCTGGGCACATCTGGGAAGTTAAGTACCCAAAATGGCTAGCTAACCCAGTCATGGTTAAAAAATTCAATGGGAAATGGAGGATGTGCGTAGACTTCACAGACCTTAACAAAGCATGTCCAAAAGACAACTATCCACTTCCATCCATCGACAGATTAGTAGATGCAGCTTCAGGAAATGAATTGTTATCTATGATGGATGCACATTCAGGGTATAACCAGATTCCGATGAAAGAAGATGATGAAGAAGCCACATCATTTATTACAGAGTGGGGAACATACTGTTACAAAGTCATGCCCTTCGGGCTACGAAATGCAGGAGCAACTTTCCAAAGGCTAATGGACAAGGTCTTCAATAAGAAAGAAGGAAGAAATGTCCTGGCATACGTAGATGATATTCTGGTGAAGTCCAAAAAAGCAGAAGAACACCCAAATGATCTGAAAGAAACCCTGAAAACTCTACAGAGTTATGGGATGAGGTTAAACCCCGCCAAATGCAGCTTCGGAGTACAAGAAGGAAAATTTCTTGGATTCTATGTAGGGCAGAAGGGAATAAAACCAAATCCAGATAAAATAACAGCAATATTAGAAACAGCACCGCCTCGAACAATAAAGGAGGTACAGAAGCTGAATGGAAAGATCATCGCCTTAAGTCGGTTCATTTCCAAAACAACAGACAAGTGCAAACCCTTTTTCCAGTTACTAAAAACTAGTCAAAAAGAGGCAATAACAGGGACTCCAGAGTGCGATGAGGCATTTCAACAGCTCAAAGCACACTTAGCTTCACTACCACGCCTAACTTCACCAAAAGTAGGGGAGGAATTATATGTCTATGTAGCAGCTTCAGAGGAAGCTATCAGTGCATTCCTAATATGTCAAAGAAACAACGAACAAATCCCAATATATTATCACTCCAAAAGGCTACAGGGGGTAGAAACATGATATCCTCCAGTGGAAAAAATAGTCCTGGCAGTAGTACATGCAGCACGCAGATTCTGAGCATACTTCCTGGCTCATACAATTAAAGTCTTGACAGAACATCTACTGCGCAGAATACTCCACAGGCCAGATACTTCCGGAAGACTGACGAAGTGGGCTCTGAAACTAAGCGAGTTTGATGTAGATTTCGTCCCTGCCACTGCAATCAAAGGGCAAGCAGTAGCAGACTTCATTGTAGGCACGACCCAGGAAAGTAAGGAAAACCCTTGGATAGTAGAGGTCGATGGCTCAAGCTGTAGTACAGGTGCAGGAGTGGGAATAAAAGTAATCACTCCAGACCAAAGTAATCACTCAGATTACAATTCTCAGCTACAAACAATATAGCAGAATACGAGGCTGTAATTCAGAGCATGAAAAACTCAAAAGATTGGGGACATGTTCAATAATCATCAGGACAGATTCTCAATTAGTAGCTCGGTAATTTACAGGGGAATTCATGGTTAAAAAACCTCTGATCATGCAGTACGCAACTACAATAGAAAAAATCAAAGAACAATACACCAAGGTGGAGGTAGAACTGATTCTAAGGAGTCAAAACAACTCAGCTGATACCTTGGCAAAGCTAGCATCTGCTTTCGAGGGGGGGCAGAGAGAGATACTAGTTGACTCAGCATCTACACCTTAGTACAATCTGGTCACGATACAGGCAGAAGACTGGAGAAAACCCTTAATAGAATACTTTGAAGGGCAGAAACTCCCAGAAAATAAGAATGAAAGGCGTAAATTACAAACACGCATTCCAAGATTCTGCCTAATCGGTGACATCCTGTATAAGAAATCCTACGATGGGCCTCTAATGAAATGTGTCTCAACAGATGAAGGGCAATTCATTGTAGAGAAAATACATCAGGGGGTATGCGGGATACATCAAGGGGGGAGGTCTCTAGCCCAAAGAATAATAAGGATGGGATACTTCTGGCCCACACTGAAGAAAGATATAGTCCTATTTGTAAGAAAATGCAAGGCCTGCAAGATACATAAAAACATACAAAGGAATCCCGCAACTCTACTAACTGGGGTAGAAAGCCCCATCCCATTCTCAATGTGGGGACTAGACATTGTAGGACCATTTCCATTATCGACAGGCCAGGCTAAATTCATATTTGTGGCTGTCGACTACTTCACAAAATGGGTCGAGGCTCTGGCAGTACCCAAAATAACAGAAGCAGCGAGCAAAAGGAGGGGGGCAAGTGTTCAAAAATGGACCTCACCTATGGAAGAACATAGATAGACGAGGGGCCACACTCAACCTCAGCCGCAGAAGCAGCGAGCAAAAGGAGGGGGCAAGTGTCCAAAAAATGCACCTCACCTATGGAAGAACATAGGTAGATGAGGGACCACACTCAACCCCAGCCGTGGAAGCAGCGAGCAGAAGGAGAGGGCAAGTGTTCAAAAAATAAACCTCACCTATGGAAGAACATAGGTAGACGAGGGGCCACACTCAACCTCAGTTGCGGAAGCAGTGAGCAAAAGGAGGGGGCAAGTGTTCAAAAAATAAACCCCACCTATGGAAAAACATAGGTAGACAAGGGGCCACACTCAACCTCAGCCGCGGAAGCAGCGAGCAAAAAGAGGGGGCAAGTATGCAAAAATGAACCTCACCTATGGAAGAACATAGGTAGACGAGGAATATGCTCAACCTCAACCATAGAAACAACGGGTAGAAGGAGGCAAGAGCTCAAAAGAGAACTTCACCTATAAAGCAAAATAGATAGAAGGGACAACTCTCAACCTCAGCTGCAGAAGTAGCGAACAAAAAGAGGGGGAAAGTATGCAAAAATGAACCTCACCTATGAAAGAACATAGGTAGACGAGGAAGTACGCTCAACCTCAACTGCAGAAACAGCGGGTAGAAGGAGGCAAGAGCTCAAAAGAGAACTTCACCTATAAAGCAAAATAGGTAGAAGGGACAACTCTCAACCCCAACCACAGGGAAGGGACTCGAACATTGCTTGGAGACAGCCCAGCAAGGCGTCAAGGTGGGCAAGCAGGGTTCCGCTCGGAAGTCGGGCTAGGAAAGCTGCGCAAGGAGTATACGTCGGCTAGGATAAACCGAACAATAGTTAGCGAAAGCATGTGACAACCTCCGTGGAAGCATAGGTATAACCTCGCAGGCGTAGAGGGGGGGACCTGGTGAGAGAGGATCTCGCATCCCGAGACATCACCAATAGCCCACACCCCAGCACGCAAAGAGGGGGGAATACTGATAGTACAAGGTCCAACACACAGACCATAGTACTAAAAGACGTATCCCAAGATATCTAATACGCAGAGAAGGGGGGAGTACTGGTGATACAGTATCCCGAACCCGGTCACAGCTTACCAGCAACTAGAAGTCCGGATAGCCTAAGATGAGTTGAGGCACCTATTCTAGGATTGGGGAGGTCCCAAGTCGAATCCTAGGAAGATCGACTTTCCTGAGGATCGACTTCCCTGGGATCGACTTCTGAATAAAGTCGATCACCAGGAAAGTCGACCCCCAAAAAGTCGATCTCTGGAAAGTCGATCTCGGGCCCCAATCTGATCAGTTAGGCAGTTAGGCAGTTACTGCCCTAATGACCAGATTACCCCCATAAGAATCCCTATAAATAGGAGGCATCCCTCACTCATTAAAGGTAGGTCATTTGGAGTGGAAGAAGTCCTAGCGAAGCAGAGCTCTGCGCACTTGAGTTCCGGTCCGATTTCCCGCGGAGTTCCCCGCTTGGCGCTTGCTAGCGCATCTTGGAGTACTGGTCGGGTTTCACCCCCATCAGTTGACTTGCTGTAGGTTTTGAAAAATCAAGAATTCAAAAAATTGTGATTGTAGCAAGTTCTATTGCGGTATGAAATTAGAAATGTTTATTTAATCATTTCATTTTAAAAATTAATTTGCATGTAATTATAAATTTGTTAATTAATAATTATTAAATTGAATGATTTTAATGATTTTAAATTCTATTAATAATGATTAATTTGCATGAAATTATTAATTTGTTAATTAATAATTATTAAATTGAATCATTTTAAATTGTATCAATAATGATTAATTTGCATGAAATTATTAATTAATTAATTAATTAATAATGATAGTACAAGGTCCAACACACAGACCATAGTACTAAAAGACGTATCCCAAAATATCTAATACGCAGAGGAGGGGGAGTACTGGTGATACAGTATCCCGAACACGGTCACAACCTACCAGCAACTAGAAGTCCGGATAGCCTAAGATGAGTTAAGGTATCTATTCTAGGGTTGGGGAGGTCCCAAGTCGAATCCTAGGAAGATCGACTTTCCTGAGGATCGACTTCCCTAGGATCGACTTCTGAATAAAGTCGATCACCAGGAAAGTCGACCCCCAGAAAGTCGATCTCTGGAAAGTCGATCTCGGGACCCAATCTGATCAGTTAGGCAGTTAGGCGGTTACTGCCCAAATGACCAGATTACCCCCATAAGAACCCCTATAAATAGAGGGTACCCCCCACTCATTAAATGCAAGTCATTTGGAGTAGAAGAATTTCTAGCGAAGCAGAGCTCTGCGAACTTGAGTTCCGGTCCGGTTTCCCGCGGAGTTCCCCGCTTGGCGCTTGTTTGCGCGTCCGTGATTCAAATATACTCACGACAAAAGCTCCTCGACTTTTTCGAAAAAAGTGATCGACTTTTTTCCAAGTCGTCAGCTAGGGAGTCTTGCGAGGAAATCAGCCAATAAGGGATCAACTTTTCAGAAGATCGACTTTTTCTTCCAAGGAAAAAAGTCGATTCCTCAAGGAGCTACGCTTTCAGGCTACGACTTCCAAGGAATCCTCCAAGTGCACTAGGGATCTACTTTTTGAAGATCGACTTTTCTACAAGCAAAAGTCGAACACTCTTTCCAAAAAAGTCGAACACTCCAGGATGGTGGTAACTCGAAGCACTTTCCAAGGAGGAGGAGCAAATTCTCAGGAGGCGCCAGAGCAACAGCCTGGCAACTCAAAAACTAAAAGGCCGGTGGGTCGACCACCCAAGGCCAATAAGAACAAAAGGACTCCCACGGGACCTGAGGCTGAACCCGAAGGTGAACCCGAGCAAACTCCCCAAGCTTCAGCAGGAGGGGAAAATCTGAACATCACGGTTCAGCCAATAGCTGAGGCAATACATAAACAAAATAGAAAGGGGGCGACAAGGCTGCAAGGACCCAAAAAAAAAGGGTATGCGCCAACGCTCAAGGAGTCCCGATTCAGACACTGACCACAAAAGAAGGGTAATAAATTTAATCTTCGGTGGAGGATCAGTTGGAGAAAGCAGAAGTTACTCGCGCAAGGTAATGTAGACTACCACGGTACCAAAATCTAAGAAAAGATCGTACCCAAGCGAGGAGATAAGCTTCTCTGAGGAAGATCTAGACACACAAGTGAAGGAAGGAAAGCTGAAACAATACATAAACAAAATAGAAAGGGGGCGACAAGGCTGCAAGGACCCAAAAAACAAGGGTAAGCGCCAACGCTCAAGGAGTCCCGATTCAGACACTGACCACAAAAGAAGGGTAATAAATTTAATCTTCGGTGGAGGATCAGTAGGAGAAAGCAGAAGTTACTCGCTGATGAAGCACGGAATCTGCTACCAGTGGGCTCGCGGGGTGGCGAGATGAGCCGGAGGCTGTGGAGTCCACGACGCGCGCTCTACGTCAAACACCTGCAGAAGAGGAGGGGAATCGGCGACTCACGTGGGAGTAGGCGATTCGGGCTCCTTGGATGCTCTAGTGTGGAGTGTGAGTCAAGAGGGTAAGATGAGAATGGAGGACGCCCCTAGGTCCCCTTTTATAGGGTCCTAGAGGCGTTTCCATTCAATAGAGTGGGACCCACCCCATTATGGTGCCCTATTGAAGGGTGCCATAATGGGGTGGGCCCGCCCGCGTAACGTCTGGGAGTCGGCGACTCAGGTGTGGGAGTCGCCGATTCCTTGGAGGCCAAGTCCTCGGTATATAGCGACGGAACCCTATTCCTTGTTTGAAGGGCGTTGCTGGGAGTGACTGACGTAATCAGGCATGTCTCACCAGTACTCCCCCCTGAAGAGAGTATGGCTGAACACCCGTGTACCGCCA
>LFYR01001858.1:1043-15753 GCA_001185155.1 Zostera marina
CCCCTCATCACTGACACTGTAACACATGCAATATTCAAAATTTCAAACTTTGCAATATAATATTAACACCAATGGTTTCAAAATTCAAACTGTTGGAGCTAATTTCACGATAGATAGTGAAGAAATGTGATAGAACTTGAACCAAATGAGTATTAGATTCCACAAATTTTGATTAAGCACTTATTGGAATTAAGATTGAAAATTGAAATTGTTGAATGCTTGAATCTAATTCTGTAAAAGAAGAAAAAACTAAAAAGCACATACTGTGTAAGACTCCTCTTCCAACCTATCCTTATTGGCCTCAACCCATTCCTTGTACTGTTTCAGAAAAACCTTGTACCTATCCAAACACACATTATCTGTCTCTGTGCTCACTTCCCCATCCAAATCCACTCTCTCACTCATCGCTCTATGTGCTCCTCTGATATACTCCAACTCATCCTTGTCAACTTCCCATCCTCTCGGCGGCCAATCCCTCGGAGGAACCAACCTCACAGCCAATTTCCCATCCCAGACAGTTTCAATGGGATCCGGTATCTCCCCTTTAATCCTAAACTGCTGGGCGTACCACTCATCCTCAGACATCCCGGATTCCTCCATCTTCTTCTTCCTGTACGAAGGACTGAGCATCTTGAACGATTCAATTGCTTCAGGGGACTGGAGAGGCACTTCCTCACCTTCATTGAGGGATTTGCGTGCGAATTCGGCTTCAGGGGAGAGGATCTCCTCCCATGGCGCCCAACCTCTTTTGATCCAATTCTCCCGACGGGCTTCGTCCTCGGACATCTTTTCTTTGGGGGCGAAGTTCTTCAAGAATTCCTCGTCGACGGGGAGCTCATCCGGAGCGTATGATGGCGTGGCATTCAGAGAAACGAGCCCATTCGCGCCTTTCCGGCGGCGGTGGAGATCGAAGTGATGATCATTTCTGTGGATGAGGGGAAATCTTGGGAAATGTGCTAGGGTTTGTGTGGAGAAGAAGATCGGAGATTGGAGATGAAGCATCACGGCGAAGAGAGAGGTTTTGGGTTTTGTGTGTGGATAAGACTTTTAAAAAGTATCTGTGTATTTTCACCCAAGACCCGCCCCGTGAGTTTCAAACTATCTTGGACCCGTCACCCTTAGGTAAGAACTTTTACTTGAGAGATTAGTTCAATTGGTGAGGGTTTAGAGTTTCATTCTCATTGTATACGTAATTTTCATTTAATTTTTGCTACGATATAACTGATGATATACTATATGACTATGTCGCTCTGGTATATCTCCCGGAGGTAGGTCTTTCTATCGAGATTCTGAACCCCTTTCACTCTGGTATATGACTAAGTCACGATAAGACAAGAAGATTTATGATGATAGTGATCTTTTGACCTAAGTCATAAATTAAAGTGTAAGAGAGACTAAGTCCTTATTGGAGCAATGTGTAAATATGACCTTCTCATATTAAAGAATTGATATATGAATCAATGTGTAAATAACTCATTACTTTGATATAAATAAGATATATGGATTAAAAAAACATTATCTATTTTATTAGTCCAACAGAAGACATTCAATAGAGACGAGTCTTAAAAATCCCAAACAGAGGAAATCTCATAAGAAAGGCAAAGAAATATCCAGAGATCAAGTCTGTAACTTCCGATGTAATGAATTCAACATAAGGTACTTTTGAATTTGTAAGTACATTGCATTTTTGATATAAAAATCTTAGATCATAAACTATGATAATTTCTATCACGTTCTCCCGTTTCTGACCTCACAGTCAGTTCTGTTCCGAACAGATAGCTCTTGACTTGGCAATTCCAATTCATGAGTGTGATTTTTTTGAAGTCTTGCTTCCTAATTGAAGAATTGAGGATCATACCGGGTCTCGTTTATGAAGTACGACCTGAGAATAGGTCCTCAGTCGTTCTTTGACGGGTTAAGGCACCGGTAGATCGAGAAAAATCAAACATGCCATGGGTTTTAAGTCGGGCCCAAATCGAATGCTCTATTTGCGTTTATAGACCAAAGAGAGACTTATTGAGGGTCAAACCACCTTAAGGGGAATCAACCAGATTCACGGTCGATCAGGGGAATCCACCAAATTGAATCAACCTCCCCTGATGTAGTGAAAAGACCATTATGTCCTAAAGTGGTGAAAAAACTCATTCTACCCTCAGGAAAATCTATAAATAAAGGTAGGAGTTGGTCATTTGAGGGGATTCCAAGCGACCAACCTTTTTCCTCAAAGCACAAGGAGTACTAGAACGTGCAACCAAAGATCTAAAGCTTCCGTTTGACCAAACCAGTGGATCCACTGGTCTGACACCGATGAAGAAACCACCCACATCAGTTGGTGTCGTCTGTGGAATCAATTGAAATTGGAGCAATCATTCCCAATCAATTGAATCACATGGAGCTTCCCTGAGAAAGAGCGTCGACTGCTTGCAATCGACCAGAGTGGACCAATCACTCTTAGAATTGAATAGAGGGACCAACCACTTGACCTTGATGATTGATGAGTTATTAGTTATAACAAAATTATCACAATAACTTAACAAGGAGATTAGTTTATTCTCTTTGTGTACGTAATTTTTATTTAATTTTTACTACTGTTGATATATTATGTTGTCATGGTATCATCCGAAGATAAGTCTTTCCTATAATTAGAGTTTCTGTATGCTTTCATGGTTCGAGTCTCGTTATATACGTATTTTTATTAAATTTCTATTACGATATAAACAGTGATATATTATGTGACTCTGATATATCACCCAGAGATAGACATTTCTCAAAAAAAGTAGAAATGCACCTTCGTTGTAAAAAAATGTACAATGAGCAAAACGAAGCGAGCCTAAAGACGTTCGGGTTCAGAGGTCGTTTGTAAAAATAGGATCACAGGTGTTATAATGCATGGTAGGGGAGGTGATAACGGGACATGTCACGGATAGACAGTTTTGCCTAGGGTATAAAATAAAGTTCGGCTCTTTAAGCTTGGGTTCACGAGCCCAACGAGCCGAGCTCGAGCTTGGATTTTTCAAGCTCAACTTGGCACGATAAGGCTTTTTAGTAATTAAATAAAATATAGATATTAAAAGTTATAGATAGGGTGTCAAACGAGCCGAGCCGAGCTTTTGCTTATAGAGCCGGGCTCGGGCTCGACTCGTTAAGGTATCATCTGGGCTCGGGCCCGCGAGCCTGGACTCGAAATTAAAAGAAATAATTATTTGGAGACATGGGGGATCAAACCTGTGATCCCTCGCATGTTTAACAAACATTTTACCATCTGTGCTACATCTCCATTCTCTTTAAATATAATATTTTTTTACTTCTACCGAGCCCACCGAGTTTAACGAGCCGAGCCGAGCTTGGAATGTCCAAACTCGAGCTCGGTTCGTAAGCTTAACGAGCTTGAGCTTCAGGCTTGGGCTCAGCTTGTTGGGTTCGCGAGCCTGAGCCGGACTTTATCTGACACCCTAGTTATAGATATCAATTGATGTGAGAATAAATTATAAGTAAACTTAAATAAAAACTTAAATAAAAACTTAAATTTTTTAGATTTTTTTTCTTCAATTTGCAGAATTGTAGGTTAAATTTTAAATTCGAATAAGAACCTGCTCGAATCATGTTCGTATTGTGTTAAAATCGTGTCGTGTTTTTTTACGAATCATATATGTTATTGTTAGTCTTTCGAAAAATGACGAGGCAAGGGGTGGGACCGTTGTCACCCTACCTAATAGGAGGAAAGATTAATAAGAAATAATTAAAAATAAACAGAGGGGGTAAAAAAAATATCGCACCTCCAATTTTAGGAAAATTCATCCGCAGGGCTTGCTATCGTCTCCAACCGTCAGCGCGGTGTTTTCGATTGCAGATGACGAATGGGAAGAGACAGAACAAACTTCTGGTGTACTCCGGTGCAGCGGCGATCGCCGCTGTTGCATTCAACGTAGCTATTTTCTTCATCAATGCTCACCGGCGGAGGAAGGAGAGGAAAGGTAAACCTGGATGTTTTACCTGGATTCCGGTTGAGATTTACTACCAGTTGTTTTAGCCTTTTAGATGCACTTATGAGTTATATCAAGATTGTTTTTCGATCACTGTAGAACTTCCTGGATCAAATGTTCGAGTTAACCTTTCGGCAAAGGAAATCAATGCATTGGCGGATGAAATAATCGCCGAATCCAAAAAGATACATGATCTCGTTGCTTCAGTTCCACCTGAGAAGGTAAATTCAATTCCAGTTGTTCTTTGAAATATCGATGTAGTATTTTGCATCTTATGGAGGAGTAACATTGCAATTGCAAAAAATGTATGTATATAATTATTGTCTATAAATCTGTAATTCAGAATCTTCCTCTGTTTGTGCTTTATACTTTATAGTGCGTTATAATTTCTTTTTGTTGTAATGTTTACTTATTTATTAGTTTCTTTCTGAAAATATCTTGTTCAGGTTACTTACGCGAATGCCATATTACCTTTAGCAGAACTAGAGGCGAAGCAGTTCCCCCTCATACAGTCATGTATTTTCCCCAAAATGATTTCTATTTCAGATGATGTTCGCGGAGCAAGTGTTGAAGCAGAGAAGAAAATTGATTCTCATTTTTTGATGTGTCGGTGAGATTATTTATTTCTTTTGTTAACTTTATCGTGTTAGCAATATACTTGAGTGTTTGCATCTTTTCGGTTTATAATGGCTAGACATTCAAAATTGAATCACATGACATGAGTGTTTTATCCTTTCAAGCTTCAAGTCCATTGCCAATCTTCAGCACCTCAAAATCTCATATTCTAAAATATTATATAATCGTGCGTTCTCACTTAATAATTTTTAAGAATAATAATTTAGAAAACCGTTTGTTACTGTGTTCGAGTTTGAGAGAGAGGTGTGAGGCAGTGTGTGTGACACGCGTGCCGCCGCCTATTGGTCGACGATGATCGGAAGATCACTGGCGACGGGGAAGTTGAGAGATTAACTAAAAGAAGATAAAGGATTAGGGTAATTTCACTTACCTTTTACTTCTTGTATAATGGTATTTATAGGATCAATCCCTCACACTTAATTAGTGGGATTGATCTTAATACATTCAGTCCCATGATGTTGGGTAACTGATCACACATGATCCCATTACATACTTAATAAATATCTCCAGTTAATCGAAGTAGTTACTAAAAGCAATTAACTAAAACATACTTAGCCCTTTCCCTAATAACTCAGGGTCTGGGACGTAATTTACCAATTTCTTTAATTATCGCGATTGCTGACCACAGAGTCAATTTGGTAGATGTCATGGCTTGCCGGAGTACGGCGACGGCGTTTTGGTAGCTGCTTGGATACAGCGTTAGGTGTATCAGTGTGTGTGTCTTGGGATATGAAAGGAGAGAAAAAAATCCTAAATATATATGATTGGATTATTTATGTGAATTCTCATTCCTTACCTGGATCCACCCAAAATCCGATTATTGTCTGATTAATGACATATCTGTGATTGTATCTGTGATCACAGATATGATCATTGAGTAATTAGCTGATCCAAAAACAACGTCGTTGATGTTTTCCCCCTCTTTTTTTCCTTCCTGCAGAGAATTACTAGTATAATAGCTTTTTGTATAGGTGGAAGAAGGTAGATGCTAAATTTTGTGTATGTTTTTTCTGGCTAATCTGTTGTATAAAGTTACATCTTTTATGCAAGGTGTTCAGAAAGCGTGAGGATGTATATCGTGTTGTCAAAGCTTTTGTCGATAAAGGAGAGTGGCTGAACCTTGAAACAAAGTGCTTTATTGAATGTTTGGTATGGACATACTCATAATCTCTCTCTTTAGTCTTTACTTAACTGTTACTAATTGATTTTTTTTTTGTTCTTGTGATTTTTTCTACACAAATATAGACAATATAGTATAGCTATTTTACAAGGTTTGAATAGCGCACTATATACCCCATAGCGCAGGTAGCCGGCGCTATCTCCTCGTGCTATGGGAAGTGGACCTTTTGGAGGATCCGGGTTAGGATCCACCCAAATACCCAAATAGGGTTAGTATTTATATAGATTTCTCTTCCAGATCTCACGATTTCTCTCCATCTCTCCCCATTTCTAAAACTATTGATTTAACTTGATCACTAATTATTGTATATATCTAGAATTTAAAAAAAAATACACTTGGCGCTATGGAGGCACTATAGTGTGCTATAGCATGCTATATCCCCATAGCGTGGGTAGCCGGCGCTACGCGCTATGGCACAACTCAAACCTTGCTATTTTATAATTTATACTTTCTTTATATTATATAGAACCCTTCTTAAATATCATTTACCTTGATCATAGGTACATTCCATGTTTTGTTGTAGATGTTCATTGCTATTGTAATGTTTGATGATGCACAAACTTCCTGAATCTTTTCTTCTTCTACAAATATAGACAATATAGTATAGCTATTATATAATTTATACTTTCTTTATTATTATATAGAACCATTCTTAAATATCATTTACCTTTATCATATGTACATTCCATGTTTTGTTGTAGATGTTCATTGCTATTGTAATGTTTGATGATGCACAAACTTCCTGAATCTTTTTTTTCCTACAAATATTTAGCCTTTTCATCTGATACAAAATTGCATTTTGGACCTTCATTTGGCTACGACAGATAAGGGATTTTCAGCGAAATGGTGTATTTTTAAATTTGAGCCAAAAAAAAACATTGGAAAATTTGAAATCTCAAATAGATAGTCAGAGTTTGCAATATATCAAAAATTTGAACGAGGATTGTACCTTTCTTCTTTTTAATGAATCAGAACTCTCCGGAATGCCTCTTGAATTTATTAAGGTAACAAACCAAAATGATTTCTCTTTATGCATATATTTTCTATTTTTAATTTGTATAAAATATTGCTGTGCTTGTCATTTTTTACGATGAAGATGTTTTGAATTGTATTGACTAAAATTTTGAACAATTCTCTCTTTTAGAACAATGAATATGTTGATTGATGGTGAATGTATTGTCTAACAACTTAACATTATATTGATACCACTCCATTGACATCATTAATAATTTGGTTTTATTTTTCCATTATAATTTCTAGGATTGCAAGCTTGAGCTTGATCTCTAGCTATCAAACATCTTAGCTTGTTCGGCCAATCGAGCCAAGCTCAATTCGAGGCTATAACTCGAGCTCGAGTTTGGTTCGATAAGTTTATTGGATATTATTATGAATTATGATTATTTTTTTATTAATTTGATGATTTATATATTTCTTACATTACAAAGTAAGACAAAGTGGTATACGGTAGGATGGTTGCATTTTTAAAGTTTTTTGAGGCCTCAAGTTTAACCCCCACCTACTCCAATTATTTCTAATATTTTATAAAATCAGTCTCAAGCTCGATTCAAGCCAAACGAACTTGTGTTAGGCCATGCTCGTTTGTCCAAAATCTTTATTAGCCAAGCCTGAGATCTCGGCTTAATTGATAGGCCAAAACTTGACTCGTTTGCAGTTTGCACTTTGCACCCCTAATATTTTCCCAATAATTTCTTCTTGAATATGGTAATAGAAAGTAATATATTATTAGTTAGAACTTAGAAGGGATAGCTCAAGTGATCTAATAAAAATTTGCATGAGGTCATGAGTTTTATTTCTGGTAGGCAGGGTTGCAAAAAAGTTCGGGTTCGTTAGATTACCGAACCAAACCCAAATATTAAAATAGATTACCGAACCAGACCCAAATATTAAAATAGATTACCGAACCCAAACCTTGGTCGAGGTTCGACGAACAGTTCGGTTCGCTTAACATTTTTATATATTTTATATTTATATTATAAAACTATAACTATTTTTTACAATTTACTCATTCTTTAGTCTTTTATTTCAAAACATCTGTATAACTTTTGCAAATTTTTCTTTAATAAAAAATATATATTTAACTAGGTTTTTTACTTTTCATTCCTTTTATTTTTTTCCACCGCCACCCTCTTTACTCCCATTTTCCCACCATCTTTTATTTCTCCCAGATCTGGTTCCCAGAATCCCAACACTTCGAAGGGTTTTTCCAGCACAGCAATCCCAGCACTTCATTTTAATAACCAACATTTCAGTTTGAATATTTCTAGGATGATGTATTACTGTTTTTACATTTAACTGTTTTTAAATTTAAACGAACCGAACATCAGGGTTCGGTTCGTTTATCTTAACGAAATTTAACGAATGAATCGAACTCTATGAAATTTAAACGAACAAAACTCGAACAGTTCGGTTAATAAACGAACCGAACCCAAGGATAGACTCGTTTAGTTAAACGAACCGAACCGAATTCTTGGGTGTTCGGTTCGTTCGGTTCGATTAACATCCCTACTGGTAGGTACCCACTTTAAATTTACAAAAGTTATATAATCGGTGAGCTCTGCTATATCATCTGGAAGTTTTACCCTTCTAGTAGAGGTTTCCTATGGTTTAAACAAAATATTATTATATTGTCTCACTGTTTTCTCTTATATTTAGAGCTTAGAAAAAACTGAAAAGGGAAAACTCAAAGTTTCACTGAGAAGCAATCATGTCTCTCCAATACTCGAGTATTGTAAGGTATATATTAAATGTTCGATAGTTTGTTATAATTTCCTTCATATTCTAGCAAACTTGATTCTGCCTTGATGTTGTTTATTTGTTTGTGTTTGAAACTTGAAACACATCTTCTTCAAGTTTTAGCTACTTTTGTGCACATCACACATTCATTTTTTATTGCAAGTTCTATTTTTTAGGTAGGAGATACAAGGAAGCTGGTTTCACTAAAACATGGACAGAGATGTGGAAATGATAATCTGCTTATACTTGAAAATTTGGTATGGTTCTCTAGAAGATAGATTTATGTGTTTTAGTTGTTTATATTTAGGAAAAAGTCACAATGATTATTAAAAAAAAAGGGTTTAGTGTTTCTCTGTAAACACATTTAGAAGTTCCGAAAACAGCTCATAACATTTCTCTGCAAACTAAGCTTTTTCAGGCGGTCATGCGATGGCCATGACCGCATGACCGCCTAGGCGGTCGCCTGAAAATATGGCCGGAGGTCGCCGGCGGCGAGGTCGACGATGGCTGGAGGGTCGCCGGAGCACGTGTGTAGGTCGTCGGAGTGTTCCCTTGTGGTGGCCGAAGTCTCTCTAGAAGATGGCTGGAGAAAATGGGTGGGGGAGATGATCTGAAAATCTAGGGTTTGGGGTTCAAAGGTAGGAGGGAAGGGAAGAAAAGAGGAAGAAAGAAGAAATAAGAGAGGAGTTAGGGTTTTTTAAACCCTCACTCTCTTATTTAAATGACTTAAGTCATTTAAATGGGTTTTTGGGTTAGGCGGATCCGCCTAACCCGCTCCAACGCATGAAGGCAAACGCCTACATGCGCTGGAGCGCATGACCGCCTAGGCGTCGCATGAAAAACTATGCTGCAAACACATTTAGAACTTCTGTAAACAGCTCATAGAATTTCTTTGCAAACACATTTAGAACTTCTGTAAACAGCTCATAGAATTTCTTTGCAAACACATTTAGAAGTTCCGAAAACAGCTCATAACATTTCTCTGCAAACACATTTAGAACTTCTGTAAACAGCTCATAGAATTTCTTTGCAAACACATTTAGAAGTTCCGAAAACAACTCATAACATTTCTCTGTAAACACATTTCTCTGAAAATGGCTCATAGCATTTCTCCGAAATTACCACAATTAAGTTAATAGTCTATATTATGTATTGGTTGATAGGAATTATTTAGCTTCATCCCGTGAGTGGGTCAGTAATATATTTCCTTTATACGGAGATCAGTCAAAAATACATTTCATATTATTCATAGGAGATAACTCAAATGATTTCACTCATTGAAGCCTGCTAGAAATTCACTCACAAATACCCACCTTGGGGCTTGCTATTATGAAACTCATTTGGTTGCATTGCTTGACACCCCTGGTCCGAAAGAAACAGAAGGCTCAAGAAGCAACACTCCTTGAGTTCCTCAGAAGCTCTCACTATGGTAATCATCCAGGATATAGGCATTTTCTTCAAATCTGATGATTTTAGGAAGGATTGCTGTTCCCAATTGGAGAAGGATACTATGCAAGTTTGGGAGACCAACTTCCTGAGACTACTCAATTAGTTATCTAATCACCAGTTGTAAGGCTATATTGGAAAGTGTCGACAAGTTAAGGTGTATCTTCTTACATCTGTAAATCTGGGCACTGTCCATCATTGTCCTAATGAAAAAAATTTAATTCCATAAAAAAAACTCAAGTGATTTCATGGCACTAAATTTTGCATGAGGTCATGAATTGAATCCTCACTGGATTCTCAGTCATTTTTAGTATACCCGCTAGCCGCTGGTATTCTAGTGATATTATTAGGATGGCTTTGTTATGTGATTTTGTTAATCAAGGGTTTATTTTTCTAGGATATTCCATATTTTTTTTTCCTGTAATAAAAATATACATTTTGTGTGTGTGATCGACATCTTTTTTTCAGGTTCAGTTGCGACATCAATATGCTCAATTACTTGGCTATGCTAGCTATGCTGATTATGCTATCGAGCCTAGAATGGCAAAATCATCAGCTAAGGTTTGTACTCTGTAGTATATTGGACGAGTAACTGAGTAAGTAATGTTTATTTAACATGTTTCAAAATATTTTGTTGACTTATTTCTGTTGCAGGTTCTTGAATTTTTAGATGAACTTTCTCATAACTTAATTGATTTGGCAAAAGGAGAATTTGAAATTCTTAAAGCCCTAAAGGTACATTTCCAATATTTTTATATTTTTGACATTTATTAATTTTTTTAACAGATCATCGTTTTTTTAAAGTTCAACATATAATTCGTTAGTTCTTATTTTCTTGTTGTATTTTTCAATCATGGAGGGAAAGCAGATGTGATATTTTTTGTTAGCTATCAATCCTCGTAAAAATATTTATTTTCTCAAATATATTTAAAATTCATACATTGACAATTGCAGCAAAAAGAGGAGGGGGACTCCCCCTTTGGGATTGAAGATACCTTGTATTACATGAAGAGAGCTGAAGAACAGTATTTGGATGCCGATTTTGATGTAATTAACCAAATGTTTCCAGTGAATTTGGTTGTAAATGGGATTTTTAGAACTTTACAAGACTTGTTTGGTAAGTGTGTATTGTAATGTTATTTGCAAATTTATAAATTAGCAATAATTGTTTCTAAACTCAAGGTTACAATTGGACGTAAGAATTCCCACCTTAATGTAGGTCTCAAATTTGATGAAATTGATGATGTTGAGGTTTGGCATGATAGTGTTCGCATATTCTCAGTATCTGATTTCAGCTGTAATGAATTGTTGGGTTACTTCTACTTTGATATGTTTCCAAGGTCTATTTTTCTCCAACATTATTTAAAGTTTAATAATATTTTGGTGTACCTTTTCTTTTGCAACAACCATCTTTGGTTTATCTTGTTAAAATATGATTTTTATACTTTGTCTATCAGAGAAGGAAAATATACACATACCTGTGTATTGGCTCTTCAAAATGGATGCTCATTTTCCAATGCTATACGTCAGGTGATTGATTTTTTTTTGCAAAAATTAAAGGTTCTCATTAATAAAAATGAAGGGCATTGCCCATGATTACAAAATGAAATAAAGAAATAAAAAGATAGAGTGTGTATGCTCTTTCCTACGTAGTGGTTGAGTACTTATGTGCTTTGCATCAGGAGGTTGGTCTCCCAAACATGCATAGTGGTCCCTTCCAATTGTGAACTACAGTTTTTCTTGAAGAGCTCTGATCTACAAGATAAACTGAGGTTCTGAATAATATCTCCTAAAATAGATTCTGAGGACCTCAGAGTATGCTGCCTCGGCTGTTAGAGTTAATTTTGTTGAGATTAATTGGAAAGAGTTAATTGAAATTATTTCAATGAGCAATTAATCAATTACTAAGGGAGGTATAAAATAGATGGAGAATATTCCTCATGGGCTCAATAATATTTATTGGGCTAGTTGAGAAATGAATTAGTTATCTACGGCTGGTCGACAATCATTATGGCTCGCCTCCCTAAATATCTTCTATATATTTCTATTTTTGCTCTCTTGTATTTTGGATTTCGAATTTCTTTGATCACCAAGGGTAGGGACTAGGGGGAACTCAATCATCCCCAGGGATTGGGAGTAGGCATGACTGAATCTCGTTAACAAAATATCCTTTTTTGTCTCGTGCATACATTTATTATTTTCCTTTTACATTTGAATCATTTTCTTAAATTTATTATTCCTTTCTTTCTACCATGAATTCTTGAGTATTATTGTTGATCTGGTTACCATGAATTCTTGAATATTAAGAGAGAGATTGAGAGAACATCCATTTTTGTGAAAGAAAGAAAGAACCTAATCTACAAAGATCAGATCTGTTCTTTTTGAACAGACCTACATCAGCCTCCTGTTCCCCTCGGACCAGATGTGCCAAGTTAGCCCCCCTAGTATATTTCAATGTAAACCCCAGGGTGGGGAGTGGTGATCGAATAGCTGGCAAGCCTCAGTGATATCCCCTATTCTGATATCAGGATTTTTTTGTTTTTGTTTTTGTTTTTGTTTTTGTTTTTTGAAGCAATTAAATTTCATTAAAATAAGGCTAATATCAAGTTTACAAAAAAATAGAGTATAGATCTGATGTCAGGATTGTTTAGATGGTGGAATGCTGTTTGAGATTTTCCAAATAGCCTGGTTTAGGAATTCTGCAGTTTTAATTAGTAGGAACTAGGAACCCTTAGAGTACTTACAGTTGAAAAATAAGTGACTGACGGTCTCTGAGTCCTTTCCACATAATAGGTGTGTGGGTTGTATCTGGATTCTCCGTACATTCAGCATTTGAAGGGTCTTAATCTGCTGATTTTTTATTCTTCATAGGATGATTGAGTATTTGGCTGGCATATTAAACCAGATCCCTTTTGCTAGAGGGCTTTTGTGACTTTTGGTCCTAATGGCTTCCAAAATTCCTCCTAGGCTTCTTACCCCTGATTTTCTATGTAATTCTGTAGTTTACCTATAGTCTAGGCATTGGTTAATTTCATCTCTTGCCCCAAGTAGTTCTTCCATTGTATAGAATCTATGCTTTCCCTAGGTACTAGGTTATATGACCTGGAAAGCTCTGTTCTGAACATATCTACTTTTCATCCAAATGGAGAAGATGGATTAATGATTTTGTTACCGAATGTATGTATCATACTTTATTCTTATATTTTCTTTTTCCTTTTAATTTTTGCACTTTAAAAAATATTGCTTGTTAGTTGTTACAGGTGGTCTGTTTCTTATTATTTTGTGTACAGGTGCCAATTGCATTGTTATTGTCACAACTTCCCAAGCAAATTCATGATAATTCTGGATTGTTGAAGTTCTCCGAAGTTGTCAGTCTCTTCCATGAATTTGGACATGTGGTGGGTTTGCATTTCTTCTTAAGTTCACATTATCATTGTTTGCTGCAGTCTCACTGTGCAAATATTTATATTTTGAATAATTATTATTAATAAACAGATTATTAGCTTTTTATGTACAAAATAAAAAATATGGTCAATAGAGGATTGAATTTTGATCATGTACTTTTTTTTAAAATTCAGATAAAATATTTAACTTTTTAAAAAGATAAATAATATGAACAGTGATCTACCTTTTATAAGAATTATTTGTTTTTAATAATCAACTATAAGAAAATAAAGTATATCTTTATTAATTTAGCATTTTAATTTTGAACTGTGTGTTACAATTGTTTTAAATTAAGTGAATTATATTCTAAATTTTTAATTTTACGATGATATCTTATTTTATTGGGAAAAGTTAGGATTTACTAGAGATTTAGAGCTAATTACTTAATTAGTGCTGTATGCAATTAGTTAAAGGTGTTAGCTTAATAGGAAGAGAAATGACCAAGTTTTGTTAAACCCCTTGCAAGTTGCAACTATAAAGGGATCAGATTCAAAATTTCAGATTCTTCTTCATCCATACAAGCTCTAGTTTATAAGATCCAAAAGAGAACCTTAATTTACAATAAAAACAATATCCCTATTTAAATAATATGAGTGATTTAAGTAGAGTAATATCAGGAAAAGGGGGAGATCTTCCAATGTTCGATCCCTCCTCAAGTTCTATTCATGTATCTTATATACAATTACATTTAGGAGGAATTAGTTCTAAAAACAGAATAACTAACTTTCTGTTTAGACTATCTGAAGTTTCTAGATCTAATTAGTTAATTACAGATTTATTAACTAATTACACAAATACCCTTATAATATCACTAATAGCCCCCCTCAAACTCATCTATATTCATCGATGAGGTTGACCTTTAGTTCCATAAATTGTGTTGGCCTCAATGCTTTGGTCAACACATCAGCCTTTTGTTTGGTATTTGGAATGTGATTCACTTCTAAAACCTTCTTCTCAACTCTTTCTCTCACAAAATTGAAGTCAAGCGCAGCATGTTTGATTTTTGTGTGAAAAACCGGATTCGTAGCCAATTGTGTTGCTCCTAAGTTGTCGCACCACAATTTATAAGGTTTATCAATCTTTATCCCCATTTCACTCAGTAAGTTTGCCATCCATTCAAGTTCAGCAGTTGCTGCAGTGATAGCTCTGAATTCTGATTCTGTGCTTGATCTGGACACTGTTGATTGTTTCTGAGAACACCACATCACTAGTGACTGACCCATGTATATTAAGTAACCTGTCTGGCTTTTTCTGTCTGTTTCATCAG
>LFYR01001858.1:19890-119574 GCA_001185155.1 Zostera marina
GTTAATTATTTATGAGTGATTTAAGTAGAGTAATATCAGGAAAAGGGGGAGATCTTCCAATGTTCGATCCCTCCTCAAGTTCTATTCATGTATCTTATATACAATTACATTTAGGAGGAATTAGTTCTAAAAACAGAATAACTAACTTTCTGTTTAGACTATCTGAAGTTTCTAGATCTAATTAGTTAATTACAGATTTATTAACTAATTACACAAATACCCTTATAATATCACTAATAAATAAATGGTAGATTTTAATTTCTTTTGATAAATTCTTATTTATTATGCACTCTTCATAATGATATGACTTTATGGCCGGCATCTGTTGTTTATGTATGCAGATCCACCAGCTTTGCAATCGTGTGTCTTTCTCTAGATTATCTGGTCTACGGATAGAATCTGATTTTTTTGAAATTCCTGGCCTGATGCTTGAAAATTGGTATCTGTATTTCTTCCCTATACTCTCATAGTAAATATAGTTATGAAACAAATGTTTCAAGTGCTTTTATGAATATAAGGTTTCCAACAATTATGAAATTGCTTTGTACCTTAGGTGCTATGAAAGCAGCTCTCTAAGATTGCTCTCTGGCTTCAATCAGGTAGTTTTAACATTTTTTTTCTTTTTATGTTCCATAAGTGTGTAATTTAGTATATGTTTTTTTATCTTTATTTTTCAATGGCAGTAATTTGTATAATCTGTTTACAGTGATTAGTACTCTCTCTTTTTTTAATGTAGGAGTTGCTTCAAATCAGTGAGAGACGATTGAGGATAAAGATTCTCAATCGGATAGAGAGGGATGTGGGTGTAGATCCTGGACTCCACCAAGAGGATCAAGAGAGATTACTACTAGAATGTGAGGGAATAGCCAAGAAATCGGTAGAGAATTAAGAGGAACAGTAGAATAAAGTAGATCTAGAAAAAGATGAATAATACCTTGAGAAATAATAATACCAAAAGTGCCCTTTCCAAGTGAGGTCCATCATATTTATACTCACACCATGGGTGATGGACAGCCCTCATGATATGAGTGTGATGACCTTCTATAGAGAAGCTTGTGAGGCCCAACCTTGGTTAGGCCCACCACACATCCTTTGTAAGATGTTCATCCCAATGTGCTTAGAGTGTACATTGGTGTTAATATTATCTAGATGCTCTGCATCATACACCCCTTCCATAGGATCAATTGTCCTCAATTGTTCTTCATTTTCAGCAGTAGGAAAGTACTTCTTTATGTCAGAGATATTGAAAGACTTTGATATGTTGAATCCTTCTGGTAGATCAATTATGTATGCATTCTCATTGATTTTCTGCAGTATTTTAAATGGACCATAATTTCGTGCTTTTAGTTTGGAATAAGATCCAGTGGGTAATTTATCTTTCCCAATGTGTACCATCACCATCTCTCCTACTAGAAATTCTTCCTTTCTTCTTTTTCTATCAGCCCAATTTTTATACTTTGTATTTGATTTCTGTAAAGCCTCTTCTACTGCTTTGTATATTTCTTTGTTTTTCAGTATCAGATTCTCCACCACAGCTTGGTTTGAAGGGATATCAGCAATATCAATTGACTGTTTGGGCTGATGGCCATATGCTGCCATAAATGGGCTAACTCCTGTAGATCTATTTATCATATTATTGAATGCAAATTCAGCCTGAGACAGGCATGTATCCCAGCCTTTTTGGTTTTGACTGGCCAGTGTTCTGAGCAAATTCCCCAATGATCTGTTGACTACCTCAGTCTGTCCATCAGACTGAGGGTGGCATGTTGTACTAAAATTCAGTTTAGTACCAAATCTTTCCCATAAAATTTTCCAAAAATGTGAGAGAAATTTAGTGTCTCTGTTAGACACATTGATTTTGGAACCCTATGCAGCCTTACAATTTCTTTAAAAAATATCTGAGCTATATGCACTGCATCACTTGTTTTTTTGCAAGCCAAAAAATGTGCCATTTTAGAGAATCTGTCAACAACTACAAAAATTGAATCACTGCCATTTTTTGTTTTTGGTAGTCCTAAAACAAAGTCCATTGATAGATCTACCCACGGTTCTTTAGATATTGGTAATGGAATATATAGACCTGTATTCTGCTTGGTTCCCTTGGCCTGTTGACAGACTTGGCAGGCCTGTATGAATTTCTCAGCCTGAACTCCCATTTTTGGCCAATAGAATCTAGATTTCAGTTGTAATGTAACCTTGTCCCTTCCTAAGTGACCAACTAGTCCCCCCGCATGTAAAGTAGCAATTAATTGTTCTCTTAAGGGGTTCAAAGGTACACAAAGTCTGTTTTTGAACATTAAAATCCTTCCTGAATATTAAAATTTTCTGAAGGATTGCCTTCCTTGCAAGCTTTCCATATAGGGCTGAAATCCTCATCATCTTCATACAGATCTTTTAATCTCTGAAAGTCATTTATTTTAGCTCTTAAAACTGTTAATAAAGTGCTTCTTCTGCTCAACGCATCTGCCACTTTATTGCTAGCCCCGGATCTGTGCTTTAATGTGAAGTGGAATCTTTGTAAATATGATATCCACCTAGCATGCATTCTGTTAGAATTTTTTGAGCTATTCACTTGCTTCAACGCCATGTGATCTGTTTGGATTACAAATTCATTTTGAATGAGATGACTCCCAAATTTTGCAAGCCCTAACCACTGCATAAAGTTCTTGCTCATAAGTGGTCCAGTTTCTTCTGCCACTAGATAGTTTCTCACTGTGGAAGGCAATTGGGTGACCTTCCTGACTTAAAACAGCACCAATCCCCATGATACTTGCATTGCAGTCTATCTGAAATACTTTATAAAAATAAGGAAGCCTTAGGAGTGGTGGTGCTTGTAATTTTTTTTTAGTAACCGGAATGCTTTGTTTGCTTCACTTGTCCATTTGAACTGTCATTTCTTTAAACAATCTGTTATTGGAGAAGCTATTGTGCTGAAGTCTTTAATAAATCTTCTATAAAAAGAAGCGAGACCCATAAAACTTCTAATTTCGGTTAAATTAGAAGGAATCATCCAAGTGTCCATGGCTTCTGTTTTACTTGGATCAACTTTCAGCCCTTGACAACCAACAATATATCCCAAGAATGACAGCTCATGAACCAAAAATTCACACTTTTGGCTATTTAACTGTAGGTGATTATCTGCCAATAATTTCAGAATTTTCTCCAAGTCTTTAAGATGAGTCTCTTTGTCTTTGCTAAAGACAAGTATATCATCAAAATAAACAACAGTACATATATTTAAAAGAGGTTTTAGTACCTCTGTCATGAGTCTCATGAAGGTGGAGGGAGCATTTGACATTCCAAATGGCATAACTAGCCATTCATAAAGGCCCTTGCTAGTCTTAAATGCAGTCTTCCACTCATCATCTTCCCTTATTCTTATTTGGTGGTACCCACTCTTCAGGTCTAACTTTGAAAAATACTGAGCCCCCACTAACACATCAAGAAGTTCCTCCAGTCTGGGAATTGGAAATCTGTACTTTATGGTTATTCTGTTGATAGCTCTGCTATCAACACACATTCTCCATTTCCCATTTTTTTTGGGGACAAGTAGGGCATGAACAGCACAAGGACTGATGGAGTGTCTAATCAGCCCCTCTTTCAGAAGTTGTTCTACTTGTTGCTGCAAAATTTCAGTCTCCATTGGACTCAATCTGTAGTGTGCTAAATTAGGAAGTGAGGCACTCGGTTCTAAGTCAATCCTGTGATCCACTGATCTGTGTGGTGGCAACTTGACTGAATTATCACTCCTTACTGCTGGAAATAATCTCAAGATATCCTCCACCACCTTTGGTACCACTATTTTTTTTGTTTCTTTTTTTCCTTTACTATTACAGCCAGCCCTTCCTCTTTGATATTAAGTGTTCTTTTGAAGCAAGTTTCAGCCTGAATTATCAGATTTGGCTTCTCAGATGATATTGTTGATTCAGGTGGTAGAGGTGATAAGGCTACCTTCATGTCATCTACTTTAATCACATATTGGTTAGTTCGACCATTGTGATTCCCATACACATCGAATTGCCAAGGCCTTCCCAAGAGAATGTGGGTGGCATCCATATCTACCACATCACATTGTACCTCATCCTTGTATCTTCTCCCTATAGATAAGGGAACCTTACAAGATTTGTTCACTTCTACTGAGACAGAGTCTCCTTTTTAATCCATCCCACCTTGTAAGGTCTTGGATGATCTTCTATCTTCAACCTCAAGTGCTTGGCTGCCTTTGCTGAAATAAGATTATCCGTACTGTCATTGTCCACTATTATATCACATACTTTACCTATCACAGTGCCTCGGGTCTTGAACAAGTTGTTTCTTTGTGAATTCATTTCAAGGTGGGTTGTGTGGTAACTTCTATGAATTAAGCAAAATAACCTTGGTCCTTCATCAGGTGGTGCTTCATCATCATAATCGTCACAAAAATCACTATCTTCTCCTTCAACCACTTTTTTTCCTTTATCATCGACTAGGTGAACTTCTCCACGTTTGGGGCAGGTATTTGACTTGTGTCCCCACTCGTTGCATCTGTAACATTTAATGTTACTGAAATTTTCAGACTTTACTCCTTTCTGTTCAGTTGTATTATCATTTATCAGTCCTCTTCCCTTCCTCAGGTGTTGGCAAGATACCCCTATTTGTAGGCTGTCCCCATCTGTTTTTCTCTAACTGTTCTGCCACTCTAATTGTTTCCATAAGAGAGTGTTGTGGCTGTAAAATTAATTTTTCTTGGAATTTCTCTTTCAACCCTTGCACAAATCTAGCAATGAGCTGCTCTTCTGTCTCACTTAAATTATTTCGTGATGACAACCTATGAAATTCCCGTGCATATTCAGATACAGTCCTTGCTCCTTGAGTACACTGATGGTGTTTTGTAAATAGCACACCCTCATAGTCACTAGGGAGGAAACGCTGCCGGAGTAATTTTTTTAATTTTTCCCAACTTCGGACTGTACTCTTATTCCCCCTAGCTCTGTTCTTTACTGTTTGTTCCCACCATGCAGATGCGACTCCCTTAAATCGCAGGACCACCAATTTAACTTTCCTCTCCTCTTCAATATTCATATAGTCGAAGAACCTCTCGACTTCAGTCATCCAGTCAATGAAGTCTTCTATATGCATAGAGCCATTAAAGGACGGAATGTCCATCTTTAGTTTAAATTCAGACTGGCCTCTATGGTGGTACCCCCTGTTTTGGAAGCGATCAAGGTCTTCCCTATGTTTCTCAAATGGCCGGAATTGAGACTGTATTCTCCTCTGATGGTGTCGATCAGGAGTGAACTCTCCTTCAAACATATCAGTATATTGGTCCAGCGCATTGGGATATCTGCGCTGGAAGTTTCCCACCGGCGGATCTGGATTCCGGCGCCGGAAGTTCTGGGCAGGGACATCCGGCGATCGTCGAGCGTCCTGCGGTTCTAAGAAGGCATTTTAGAGGCGCCTCTGATACGTGTGGACTGGCCCATCTGGATTGGGCGGCTCTGGCGGAGCCGGTGGCACCGCTTGGGCAGCTACCTCGCTCCGCAAGTCTTGGAAGCCGTTCCTCATGGCAATGGCGAGATCGGCGATGGCTTTATTCACTACCTCCCACTCTTGATGTGATACATGATCAGCCATCAACAACGGGCTCTGATACCAGGTAATGTAGGAGTTGCTTCAAATCAGCGAGAGACGATTGAGGATAAAGATTCTCAATCGGATAGAGAGGGATGTGGGTGTAGATCCTGGACTCCACCAAGAGGATCAAGAGAGATTACTACTAGAATGTGAGGGAATAACCAAGAAATCGGGAGAGAATTAAGAGGAACAGTAGAATAAAGTAGATCTAGAAAAAGATGAATAATACCTTGAAAAATAATAATATCAAAAGTGCCCTTACCAAGTGATGGACAGCCCTCATGATGTGAGTGTGATGACCTTCTATAGAGAAGGTTGTGAGGCCCAACCTTGGTTAGGCCCACCACACATCCTTTGTAAGATGTTCATCCCAATGTGCTTGGAGTGTACATTGGTGTTAATATTATCTAGATGCTCTGCATCAGATCACATACAAGAACAAATAAGATTGACCCCTGTACTCTCTCTTTTTCTAATGAAGAACATGCATTTTTGTACGTTAATTTCAAAAATAGCTTCTACATCTTCAAAGACTGAGTGATAAATATTAATATTACCCTATTCCAGAGTTTCATGTGTCAAGTTGATGCCCTGATGTGCAGAACACTTAGTTCCTTGCAAGCATCACTGGTAATAAACACATTGAAGCTTTCTAAATAGGTTTCATCAAATCACCTGGTGGCATTGTCAGAAATCTCCCAGGTCTGTTGTAATCCTTGCTAAAATATTATTTGAAAATGAGCCAGGTAGTGTCCGTACCTGCGGGCCATCTAAACATTATCTTTTTCAGATGATTTGTCCCATCTTGCTCTACAAGAAAACAATATGTTTTGATGTTCCATTAGACCAAATGAAAAGAGCCAACCCATCTTTAGAAGGCAGAGTTCTATTGTGATCCTATGATGCCTTTTTTTGAGAAAAAAAAGAAGGGATTGGAGTTTATATGATGCCTTAAGGCTGATATTTTTTGAATTATAGTTCCTAGTTTAGTTTCAAGCAATTGTTTAGCTCTTTATTTGTTCTTGATCATTTGGTGTTGTGGCAAAGGCATCACTGTATGATACAAGAGATCGGAGTTTAATCCAGTTTAGGCATGTACACCAAAGTACTAATTATTTGCAAAAAAATGAAGCTAAAGCTTGTTAATTTTAAACTAAAGCTTGTTATATCTAACTAATTTTGTTTTTTTGTATAATATTATTTGCCATCAAAGTATTGTAGTTTTTAAACATTATGTATCTTTAAGAGTTTGTTTAGGTCTCTCCTAGAGGACAACTAAGTCTATAAATAGTCCACCGGAATTCGAATTTGTTTAAGAATATTCGAATTTCGAAGGCGAACTTGGATTTGAATTTTAGAATCCGCGAAATATATCGTCGAATTCGGATACCTGTCAAAACGGCCATTAAAAATCGAATAAATATATGGTTATACGAATATTCAAATTCGATTAGTCTACCGAATTCGATTATTCATATCACATAATAATTTATAAATATTATAGGGTTTAAAGGTTAAAAACTTAAAATTATAATATAATATATTTTATTATGACAGTAATCAAACTTCTGTTTTAAAGACTTGTTTAAAATTTCAAATTAAGACATGGTTTAAGATTTTGATAGTTGACTATAACTTATGTTTTGTGGTCTTGTGGACTTAAATTGTATTTCGTGGTGTTTTTATTATTATATAAGTTATTTTTAATTTATATATTTCAGGGTTATTTTTGTAAAATTAAATTGCAGGGGGGGTTTAAATAAAATTTATTCAAATTCAGATTATTTGAATAATTTTGGCGAATTCGAATTTGGTATTCAGTTTTGAAATCCGTGAAATATTTGGTCGAATTCGTCAATTCGGATTATTCGAATTTCAAATTCAACCAATTGACAGGCGGACATCCCTCATATCCACCTGTCTATCTGTTATGTAACTTGCATGAAGAATTTTGAAGCCGCCTTTTTTTCAACTACCCATATATCAGATCCCTCCTAATCCCTCTGGCAGAAATGCTAAACCTCGCCTTCTGAAAGTTACTGAATATCCCAATTCCCACACAAATAAGCCTAGATATAAAAATAGGGGACCTTATTAGGCAGCCAAAAATTCGAAGTTTGGGCTTGGCTCGTTAAGCTTGAGTTTGCGAGCTTATAAAGACGAGCTCGAGCCTAAGGTCTTGGCTCGTTAAGCTTAACCCTCAAGATTTCTGCTGATTCTACTCATTTCATACATCATGTTTGTTGGCGCCGATCTCTTCTATAATTGGCGAGCCTAGGGTCGTACACCTGAGCATTCAAAACTTTAGTATAAAGTAAGTACATACATCGGAGTTTGGCTGTGATAAATGGTTTATACTCTAGAAAGATTGCAACGTAATGTTTTCTCTTCTGTAATTGTAGCGCATGTTTCTTCAACGATCGTAGGAACTTGAACATCTATTTATGGATTTATTGCAGAGAATACCTCACTCTTAAGCTGTGTGTTTTCATCTGAAATTTTTAGTTTTCCTTATGGAGTAAAACACTCATTGCAGGAAAATGCCAAGCCTATCACAAGTGAAATGTGCAGAGTTTTGAAGAAAAGAAGAGACTCGTTTTCTGGCCTCAAGTTAAAGCAAGAGATATTTCTCTGTAAGTTTTCTGATATCTTTAGGTAAAAGACAATTCAATGGTTGTTTTTGATGATGCATTTTTTATTTTTTGATTGACTGCGATCCAAATAATTCCACAATATCTATCACCTAGACATTTGAGTCATACAGTTGGTGATCCCTCTTGAGTCTGGCGTTTAACTGATAATGGTGAGACTGAGAGGTTAGAAGAGATTTTATGTGATTTAGTTACCAATGTAGTTTTCCTCGCTACTTTGCTATCCCTTTATCTCTTGTGAATGGTCCCTTATTTATATCGATATACTCATATACAGTATACTGGGTCATCGACATGCTTAAGTCCGACTGAAGTTTTAATATTCACTTGAAATTAGAGCTGGTTGTAGCCTTGTGGTCACCTGCCACATGCTATTAGGTGGAGTCTTTGGTTCTTGTAGCTCAGTGATTCAACATGTAGTTGTAACATGAGTAACTACTTCAATACTTTGTTAATTGTCATATTCAGTAGAATCTTTTACTTACAGATTTATGTGCGCTTGTTTTTTTTCTGATTGTCGGAGCCATGTTCGTGATGGATTTTTCTTGTTTTTCTCTCATTCAAATGAATTATTTATTCTTTTATTGCTAAAATAGAATATTGAATTTTTAAATCATTCTGATTTCTGATTTTTCAAATGATTTGTTTCTTTGGCATGTTGGACTTTCGAAGTTTAATCTTTTGAAACCCTTCGTTAACTCACATTATAAATACGTTTTATTGTTTCCTACAGCTGTAATTGATCAGATGATACATTCTAGTGAAAATGTTGACATAGTTGACTTAGTTAAGCATCTTCATCCTAAGGTGTCGACATTTTCTCTACTCTCCTTTTTAGTTTTTTTAATCCTCGTTCAATATACATTTTACAGACTGCCAATATCTTTCTCAGGTTATGTTAGGAATTCCAATTTTGGAAGGAACTAACCCTGCCTCATGTTATCCTCGCCTTGCTGTTGGACATGAAGCTTCTTGCTATGCTTATTTGTGGAGTGAGGTTGTTCAATTATTTTGTTAAAAAAACAGAAATATCTGACTCTGAATAGAGTTTTCTTGAGAATTGAGACAGTTGTGTTTTCTGTTGGTCACTTAGGTTTTTTCTGCTGATATATTTTCGTCAAAGTTTCAAGGTGATCTGATGAACCAGTATGCGGGACTTCAATTTAGAAACAAGGTAATTGTTGATAAAATTATGATCTGGTTTAAAACATATGCACTTTTCTATTTGAATCAACATAATTCCAGAATGGTTATGTACTTTTCTATCAAATAATATTGATCATCATACCATGCTCCATGTAATCTGGGCATTGCCCTTTATTTTTTAATGAAAATTTTCAATTGCTTTCAAAAAAATATTAATACCAGATAGTATGTCATGACTGCTCCTAGGAGGGAAGATCCATTCCTTTCTTAGGGAAGTTAGGGGTAGATCATTGTGTATATTGTCTTTTATTTTTCTATTAATATAAAAATTTAAAATTTATTCTTTTGTAAAAAAATTAAATTAAATTATATTATGTCATGCATGTTTGTTTTTTGGTCATGTGTGTTTACACATTATGTCAACACATTAGAGATAGGTTCTTGCTTGATAGATATGCAGATGGATTATGGGCTCATGACATGAATAAGTTTTCCTTATGTGGATTATGGGCTCATGATGTAACAAGATAACATAAGCGATGCAGAGTTGTTTTAAACTCTAGCAAGTTTTAGAGAACCTTTGACACTTATTCAGGACAATTTCAGTTATTCATGTCTTCATGTAGATATAGAATAGTTCAGTAATAAATAGATAGCTTAGTTATTTTGTAGCGTAGTTTCACTTGTCTTGAGCATTTGCTGTTAATGGAAATTTAAAATTTACGATGGCAAAAAAAAATTATGCATTAGTTAATACTATCATTACATCATTTTTTTGGATTTTCTCAAACTGATTGTGATTTCTGTAAATTAATTTGGTTATCAACTAATCTAAATGACATTTATCTTTTTCTTACAAATATGGTTGATAAGATGAGATAATCACTTTGTTTATTTGATGCTTCAAGTTTAATAGAATTTATGCTACCATATTTGGCAGGTGTTTGCTCCTGGTGGAGGTAAGGATCCTTTAGAGATTCTTACAGAATATCTAGGAAGAGAACCATCAATTCATGCTTACATAAAGATGAAGACCACAAATAGCTTGGGGTACAATCAATCACTTTTGAAATAAAGTAGTGAAGGCACTAGAATTGGTCTTTGAATCATCTGAAGTGAAACATTTTTCTTGAATTTATAAACCAAGAATTGTATAACATGGTCGGTACACCTACACAAGGAACATGAGCATGGAGTGGAGTAGCCAAATGAATCATATGCCACGATTTTAGGCCAGGCAGAATATGCACGGCCTTGTTATATTCTTATTATATTTCTATTCAGTATTTATCATGAATTCATGAGACGTGGTTAATATTTTTTTTGCTGCACAAGTGCACAGCACAAAATTATAATCGTCTTTTATTTATTTTGGGTCTATGAGAACTTGAACCCTCACTCAATCTCTTGTATCATACAAGATGACAAGAATACTTGGGTTAAACTTCAACTAGAAGTTTTTATCTTTTGCAGCTTAGCTGTCTGTCTATTATCTCCCCCATCCAGCTGTTAAGCTCATATCTATTTTTGGTTTTTTAGACAGGGACATTTCTAGGAAATAATGTTTGCCTTTTATGTTTTGGCAAGTGCTTCCTTTTCAGTTACAGCCTTACAGGCGTACAGCAAATTTTTCCTATTGTTTATTGATAAGCTCATAGGCTCATGCATGTGAAGGAAAGTGTAAGTTGGTAACACCTTCCTATTCTTCATTTATTGATATCATATACACAACTCTACAAGGATACTATATGCATATACTAGTACCGTGGTACATGTCAATGTGATTGATATACATATAAAAGTTGCCATATACTGGTACATATGTTAATCGTGGGTCCTTCAAATCTATCGATTTATCTATTTATTTTCTAATGGAAACATCTTGATCATAGTCTGTCTATATATCTTCCATTTCATTAGATAGTATCAGACGATTGATTAACTTCTGGATTCTCCAGCTGGATCTTCTTCTCCCCACCTTGCAAGCTGCAGCTGATGGAAGGTTTATGTTGTCTTTTTATAAATCAGTTAGTATTCAATTTCTTCTTCTGCAATTGTCTTATTATACATTCATTTATTCTACATATTGAAATTAGGAACTATAGTTGTGATTTTTTTTATCATGGCATTGATAAAACATTGGATTTCTTTTGAATTTCATAGTTGAACAATTTTAGATAAGATCAGTACTGACATATGTAGTCTTTTTTTTTTGGGGGGGGGGAGAAATTTGGAAACTAAAACCACTTTTCTTCTGTACCTTAAACTTTGCTTCAAAAATATTATTTTGGAGCTTTAAAACCACCAAACCACCTTGTCTTCGTTGACAACAAATAAACTCCCAATTATCTATATTATTAGTTTTTTGTGAGTTATTTCTTAAAACCCCCAATTCATTAATACCAAGCATCTCCATTTCCAATGCATATCTCATATCTGATTTGAATATTACAGATTTACACGCCTCATTAAATAATTAGATTGTTTAAGTTGTTAATTGTTATTGATAAACGTATATTATTATTGTAGTTTAGAACTTTAGGTAGCATGTCAACAACACAACATATGTCATATTTGTCATATGCTTAGAAAGGTAATAAAGGAGGAAAAATATTTGAGGTTGATTGAATTCATGAGACCTTAAAGACAAGTGTAGTAGTTAGAAAGTAGGAAATTTCCCATCCACAGATTTTGACAATTACTTAGTTTAGTAGGGTAATAAATAAAATCTCTTGTTCAGGATATAATTTCTTTATGAACATTGGATCTCATCATATCATGAACTAGTTTATTAATTTTACACTAACTTTCTAAAGTCTAAACTTCCTTCTTCAAAAATGAAAAAGTTGGAACTATTAACTTATAAGTTATAATAAGGCATCATCAACCTTATTCCTTAACCTCTGCTTATAGCACATGAAACTATGAAACCTTCCTCTTTTTCCAGTATTAGCACATGTGTGGATAATCACCTTTTCTTCTCCTTCTAAACTTAGCACATCTACCCAAAAAAATCACTTAAACCCCACGTTTCAAAATCTATTTAAATTCTAAATCTCATTCCTTTTGTATTGTTGCTACTACTAAATACTAACCTTATTTATTTAGGGGGAGTTTCAACTAAGAGATATCTAAAAAAAAGATATCTTATGAGATAGCAATCCGGATCGTTCATTTCATATTAATTGAGTATCATTGACCCTTTCGAGATCTGTTCCATTCCTACATTAAACAATTGAAAGAATGAACAAATGTTTATTTAAAGATGAGATAGGAAATATCTTATGAGAACCATTTCCAATTTATTTATAGGTTTTACTTTCCTTCAAAAATAGAGAAGTAAATCTCTATATGATCATTTGTGATGTATTATTGTGGTCTTATACTTAGATAAAATTGAGATATTAAATTGTAATCAACCACACAGAAAGATTAACTCAATTGTTCATAGAAGCTATTAAAGTTTCTGAGGATTTAGAGTTTGAGTTCTTGATATATATGTAATTTTTATTATATTTTCAATACAATATAATTGATGACATATTATGTTGCTCAAATATATCATTTGAAAAATGACATTTCTATATCATGTAAAGAGGTTTCCTCTTTTATTAAAAAAATAAAAAATCATCAATAATATATTATTATCTTAGGATTGGGAAAGTCTTTTTCTTGTATCTAAGTCGAGAAAAAAAAATGATGTAACCGGCCAGTTACATCTCATAAGAAAGAAGTATGCTCAGACTAGCTGAAATATCATTTATCATACCATTAATTTTTCATCTTACGATTTAAACCATTATCAATTTTATTTGTCTTAAGATCAGACCAGTGTTAGATCTTGAGGAAAAAATAAACAATCGAAATCAAATATCTCATGAATATTTTATTTTTTATATTTCACTTGAAGTTAGTCCTAAAAATAAGAAATGATTTTTGTGAAATATCGTTTATCATATCATTAATTTTTCGTCACACTATTTAAACTATTATCAATTTTTTTGTCTTTTGCAGATCATATATCGATATCAAACCAGTGTTATATCTCGAGAAAAACAGACGACCGAAATCAAATATCTCATGCCTTCTCTTATATATAAAAAAAAAAAAAGTGGATAAACACAAACCCTACCGCTCAAATTCTAAAACATCAGTCTCTTTAGCAATTTAATAGCGTGATTATTATTTTTTTAACAAGGGATGATGTATTGATGTCTGGTTAAAAAAGGCTTAGAGAGAGAGAAGAGAGGGGAAGAAGTCCTCCTTTGCCTGCCGGTTACTACTCTATACGAAGAGGGGGGGTCTTCTACTTGTCTAGTTGTCTCCATTTTCCTTCCATCTCTTCTCGTCGCGCTGGAATCCTCAGAAACCTACTTAGATCGTTCCTGTTTGAAGATTCGCCAACTGTGTAAGTCTCAAAATCGGATTTTGTTTCCGTTCCCCCCCTTTCCCCCCCTCCTCTTTACAGCACTCGGTTTTTCTGCTGTGCGTAGTAAAGGGTGGTTCTTATCTACTTTTGCTGTTTCTTTCTTCTTCTTCTGATAGTGGTGGTTGTTGTTTTCTCTCTGTGTGTGGTGTGTGTGTGATCTTTATCTATCTATTTTTCTGACAATTTTTTTCTTCTCTGGGTGGAAAAAGTTTGTGTCTGTAGACTGTAGTTGTTTGTTCCAGATCGGGGCAGAGTTGTCAGTGGATTTCAAGCGATGGATATTGGGTTTCGATTTCTGAGTTGTTGATGCTTCTGTTTACTCTCGATCTGAGTTGTGGATGATGTTTGGAGAAAACCAGAACAGACCAGACCAGTCAACAAAATTTCTATTTTGATTTATTCCTGAATCAGAGCAGATTTCTCCCACCAACGTCAAGAAAACCTTTTTTTTATATGCGGTGCGGTTGGTTTCTCTGCGTATTTTGATTTTGTTTTAAAGTTTAACCTTCTTCTTCTGTATTTTCTGGAGTGAGGTAACAGTTTCCTTTGCAAATTCTGGGCATGCTTTGATCTTTCGTGCTGCTGTAATTTGGGATCAGTTCTACACTCAAGGGTTTTTCCGATTGCAGTTCAATTTAACCATGATCAAGCAAATACTTGGGCGATTACCTCGAAAACCAAAGTCCGGTGATAAAATCGACCATGGGAACATCAACAATCCATCATCCAATGCATCAACCAGTTCAAGAAGCACCGATTCATCGAACCATTCAGGCCAACCTGCTGTGTTGGATGCCAATTTAGTACCGGGTGCTGCGAACAAATATTCCTTTGCTGTTAACCAGAAGTTGAACGGAACATCACTGCCACTTTCTTCATACACTGCATTGCCTGGTTTCAAAGATGTTCCGAGCTCTGAAAAGCAGACGCTGTTCATTAAGAAGCTGAACATGTGTTGTGTTGTGTTTGATTTCACGGACTCAACAAAAAACCCCAAGGAGAAGGAGGTGAAGCGGCAAACACTTTTGGAGCTCGTAGACTATGTCTCTTCTGTGAATGGTAAATTCACGGAGAGTACCATGCAAGAAATCACCAAGATGGTATCCATAAACCTTTTCCGAACACTCACATCTCCACCCCGAGAGAATAAAATACTGGAAGCTTTCGATGTTGAGGAAGATGAACCACTCTATGATCCAGCATGGTCGCATTTGCAGGTAGTCTATGAGTTCTTCATGAGGTTTATTGCTTCTCCCGAGACTGATGCAAAGATAGCTAAACGATGTATAGACCATTCCTTTGTTCTAAAATTATTGGATCTCTTCGACTCTGAAGATGTTAGAGAGAGAGAATATTTAAAGACGATACTTCATCGTATCTATGGCAAGTTCATGGTTCATCGCCCTTACATACGAAAAGCAATCAACAACATCTTCTACCAATTTATATTTGAAACTGAGAAGCACAATGGCATAGCTGAGCTTTTGGAGATCTTGGGTAGTATTATAAATGGATTTGCTTTACCACTCAAGGAAGAACACAAGTTGTTCTTGGTGAGAGCATTGATTCCACTTCACAAGGCTAAATGTTTACCCATGTACCATCAACAGTTAACTTATTGTATGTCACAATTTGTCGAAAAGGATTGTAAACTTGCAGATACTGTGATTAGAGGGTTGTTAAAGTACTGGCCCGTTACTAATAGTTCGAAGGAGGTCATGTTCTTGGGTGAGCTTGAAGAAGTTCTAGAGGCAAGTCAACCTGCTGAGTTTCAGCGCTGCATGGTGCCACTCTTTTGCCAAATTGCTCGTTGTCTGAGTAGCTCTCATTTTCAGGTATCGTTCACATATTGTGATTTTTTTATAACATGTTAATCATCTTATAAATCTCCTATTTGACTTTAAAAATAGATATGATTATATTCTTCTATGATAAAGTTCAGTCATACTGATCAATATATCAAATTGCAACCTCACATAAACGATTTAGCAAAAATGGTGTGGCCATATAGTGCAACCAACAATTCCAACCATTTTTGAATAAAGTAATTAGTAATATCATTATGGTAATGCTAATAGTATTAATTCCCCAACGACAACTGCTGCTAATCTTCTATAGATCTTTAATATTTGTATACTTATATAAAGAGATGTCTAATAAGGTATAATATGGTATATTGGTATACATACATTCATAAAACTATCTGGATAATATACTTATAAATTATACATACACTGCTCTTTTTGCTTATTTCAAACTTCTAAGTACTTGCCTATATATGTTCACATATGAATAATATGATATGTGTGATATATATTTAATATGATTTTTATTAATTTTATTTGAATTAAAAAAATATAAAAAAGGCATTAAAATGTGTGCTTCTGCATATCGCATTATGCATTATGGTTTATGGTCTCATAGTTCAACTTGTTTCATCTGTTTGGACTGCTTGATTAGATATTCTCCCCTTTTGATTGTTAATTTGACAAACTAACCAAGCAAAAATTAAACTTGTTTTTTAGTTTTTTCCAAGTTATTAAATTTGAATCAATTGAACTTCTTTCTTTGTCGAATTTTAATTATTTTCTATTAACACAGGTGGCAGAAAGGTCTCTATTTTTATGGAACAACGATCACATCGAAAACTTAATAAAGCAAAACCAATCTGTGATACTTCCGATAATATTTCCAACATTGGAACGAAATACAAGGAACCATTGGAACCAAGCAGTCCAAAGTTTAACTCTAAATGTTCGTAAAATTTTCTCTGACCAAGACCCTGAACTATTCGAAGAATGTTCAAAAAAGTTCCACGAAGATGAAGCTAAGGAAGCTGAGTTGAGAGCGAAGCGTGAACGCACATGGAAACGTCTAGAAGACATTGCTGCCTCACGAGCTGCCAGTGCCGAGGCTGTTCTAGTCTCTCCCCGACCTCCCCTCCGCACATCTTCCAGCTAGAAGAACAAGACCAACAACAAAATCTTGAATTCTAAGCTTCTTCTGAATCTGGAAATGCCATCATCATTTACAGAAAAGAAAAACAGGTGAAAATATGAAACCCACCATTAATTAATAGCAAGAAAATCTGCACTTTGTGTGTGTTTTTAAACAAGTTAAGCTAGCTGTTGCTTCTGTTGCAGAGGATAATAACTTAAGTGAAACCTTTTGTTTTTGTTTCTATTTTTTATTTTCAATGAAACTTAGTTTCTGAGTGAATGGAATACATAGGTTTTGTTGATTGTATGTGGTTTCTATAAGATAGATATTTATTTCAGGTATGGAACTTAGTTTCTGTCAGATTTAGTTTGTACAATTAAAGACTATAATTGCTTCAAAAAAAAAATTAAAGACTATTAACTTACATGTTATTTTTTTAGTCTTAAAAGAATTTGAAATTTTGGTATATCATTTACAGGTTTAATTCCAGATATAAATAAAGGTTACATTGTTACCATACCTTGCCAAAGGTAAAGATCCTGAAACCAGTATAGTAATTTACCATATATTGTCTAATTCGCGAGTTAAATTTTCCTAAGGTGTTAAACGAGCCGAGCTGAGTTTTGGCTTATAGAATCGGATTCGGTTCGACAAGAAATTCCTCGAGCTCGAAACTCAATAAACTCTTCTTAAAATCTCCATAAGAGAATCTTAGTTGACAAGCTTGATAAGTAGCCTTGCAATTGGTCGATTAGAGTCGCAAACTCTAGAATCCTTGCTCGTTTGCCCACTGGTGGTACTCCCAAGTGACGCATTGATAGGTTCTTTATTTTCTCGATCCAAAAGTCCAAAATGTTGATCAGCTCCGGCGATTCACCATACTTTTATTCATTTGCAAGTTCCGGCGATTGACCAGCTCCGGCAAGTCAAAAATTTATATGATTCTTTTGAAATGAATAAATGATTAAATATAAACATAATACTCCTAGAGCAACTTATCTAGTTCTTGTATAATTAGACTACATAACTAATGAGAGAGAGTCAATGAGTTTTTTGCTTCTTTTTTTACTTTTGTTTTTATTTTTATACTCTATGTAAACTGAAAATTGACCTTTTTTTTTTAATGAAATTTAATTGTTTCAAAAAAAAATATATAAACATAATATAGTACATATATCTTAATGTTTTAAATGAACGATTGAAATCCAAATTATCTTATTTAAACTATCTCATATGAATCTCGTCCCTTGCAAACTAGTATACACAGTGAAATTCTTTAGGATGTCGTCAGGTGTTTTGAACGACTTTTTCTTCCCCTTTATGAAGCACAACACGTCGTCGACAAATATTAAATTGGTTACCGATCGTGTCCTCAAGAGTAAATGTGTCAAAAAAGCTTCACAATCTTCTGCTGCATTGGTGCTCTACGAGAGGTTCTCGAGAACAAGATTAAAAATCAAAAGGTACGTTTTACATAAGTAAATAAAAATTAAACTATATACACTGAAATTTAAACTCTGGACCTACAACCATCTTAAATAAGGTGTTGATACTAGAGATTGGTCTGTATTTTGTTATTCTCTTACTCCCGGGTGTTTTGGAATGAGAGTGATGAACGTTTTATTGATATGCACAGACGATTCTCAGTCGCCGGATTTTACAATGTTCCAGGTTAAACTAATCAGATAAATGGTAAACCCCTTAGGGTCTATCACTGTTGAATTATTTACTATTTATAGTACACCCTTAGGGTTTTGGAATCTCCATGGGCCGCCTTGGGCCATGGACAATGTGGCGACTGGGTCCCTGGACTTGATTGGTCCACAACCCAATTCTGGGCCAGAGAAAATTGACAGAAATGGGCCAAATGGGCCAAAGTTATTATATAAGACTGTCCTATCTAATCGGGTCAGTAAGATTCGAATATCTGTTTATCTACTATAAAATCCTTGAGTTGGATGGAATGAAATCATTCCTATAAAAGAGGACAATGGCTGCCTTGACGTCGGTTGGTGGAAAAGGATGTCGTTTCTCAGTCGCCGGAGATTTTAGCCGGCGAGGAGGAGGAGGAGGAAGAGGTGGAGTAGTAGCAATGTGCATCTCCGTGGCTTCCAATCGGAGTAACCAATTCAAACATCTGTCATCTTTCCATTCGTCGCCGTTGCTCGCATCTTTCTCACAAAAGGGGCGAATTTATGCCAAAACCAAGGCACAGAAGAGCGAAACGCAGATCTTCCTTCCGCACCTCATTGCTTCTCTGGTAACTTAAAGATGAACCCACACACCACTACCACTACTCTCTTCTGGTTTGGTTGTAGAAAATTTGACTGTGGAGCTATGTTAATTGGGTTTGGACAGGAGAGTGTTGAGCAGAGCTATGTAATGATCAAACCTGATGGTGTTCAACGCGGTCTGGTAAGTGTAGGATTTGTTGATTTCTAAGGTTTGTAGTCTGTAATATCAATTATCTGATTTTTTTTAGGTTGGAGAGATTATTACTAGGTTTGAAAAGAAAGGGTTTGTGTTGAAGGGACTGAAACTTTTCCAGTGTCCCCAGGAATTAGCTGAGGTAAAATTAAATCATTCATTCATATTTGTAATTAGGGTTTAGGGTTTTTCATTATTCAAATACTTCCTTGTATCAATCATATAGCCTTAATTTTTCTTATTAAAACTGATTGAATAAATGAATATCTTTCAAAGTATTTGGCATCTGAAATTTTTACATTGTGTAATTAGTTTTTTTATTAGGGTTAGAAGTTAGAACTTAGAATCATGTGAACTTATAATCTATGATGAGATATCTGATCTTATCCGTCTATTTATCGCCCACGTGAACTTTAAAACACCATTAGCTCAACTGGTCGCAGTGACTATTAAGGTTGTTGAGGGTTCAAAATTTTATGTTCGTTGTGTACGTAATTTTCACGAAGATGTAACCAGTGATATATTATGTGGCTCTGGTATATCATCCGGAGGTACCGTTATCAAAAAAATATTTAAAACATTACCTGACTTCATTTTTTGATTATTTTTTCGTTACACCATTGAAATTGAAATGAACAATAGTGATTTCATTATCTCATATTAGATTAACTTGCTTGTATCAAACATATAGTCTTCATTTTTCTTATCAAAACTGATTGAATAAATGAATACCTTGTAAAATCATTAGGAAAGTTATAATTAGGGTTTTATTATTATTCAATTAATCTCTTGTATCAAATATATAAGCCTGCACCCTTCTTACCAAAACTGATTGGATAAATTAATACCTGTAAGTATTAAGCATCTGAAATTCTGAATGCCTTGTCAAATTTAGTATGATATCATTCTTTCGATTTGAATTTAAAAGAAAACAAGAAACTCTTCTTCATCCATTAGTGATTAATGTCTCTAATCTACTATTCCATTCATCCACAGATAATGCTTGATCATTATTACTCAGTCTACTTACTGTGTTTTGTTCATATTCTATTAAAATTTCAAATTTGCAGGAACACTACAAGGATCTTAAGAGCAAATCCTTCTTCCCAAAACTGATTGAGTACATCACATCAGGACCGGTGGTCTGTATGGTGCGTTTTAATCGACAACTGTTATTCCAAGCATGTTAAAAAAATTGAGTCGTCATAGTTTGTTTAATTATCCTATTTTTGTTCAAGGCTTGGGAGGGTGTTGGGGTTGTTCTTGCAGCTCGAAAGCTCATAGGGTCTACAAATCCTCTTCAAGCAGAACCAGGAACCATTCGAGGAGATCTTGCAGTTCAAACTGGAAGGTTTTAAACTTCTTCAGTGCTTTTTTTAATTATTGAGATCACGCACCACTTGCAAAATCTTACTCGATACTTATAAATCTGCAGAAATGTTATTCATGGAAGTGATAGTCCAGACAATGGTCAGCGTGAAATTGGTAAAATCAATCAATCATACGAGAAAGTTCTAGTTTGAGTGACTATATCAACTGTGGTATGATTGAAAACAAAACTTATTTGAATCTATTTGTTTTGCAGGTCTTTGGTTCAATGAAGTTGAACTATGTCAATGGATACCAGCTCAAAGACCTTGGCTCTATGAATGATAGTTATTCTTTATTCTCAAAATTTTAGGGATACTTCTCGGCTTTCTTTTTCTTGTATTTGAGAATATTTATTAAGATCTGATTTCTGTACTAGACTTAATATTTTTGAGGTACCCTTTGATTTTGTCTTGAAAAAAAAAATTCAATAAGAGATTTGAAGCAGAATATTAGAGTATAACAAATAAATAAACTGTAGATTGTACCAATTAATGAATGCTATAACATATGTTTTGGCAGAACATACATAAAAGTAAAATAATGGATACAGAACAAACTACTAACTCAGAAGAAACATGAGCATTATTACGTTACTTTCAAATGCTGTCAATAGTGTTTTTCCTCCCTTCAGTGAAAATCAGCATAAATATCGGATGCTACTCTCCACATGCAACCATGGTGACCATTTATCGGCTAGCTACCCTTTCCATTACCAAACTACAAGTAAAAATAACATGAAAATGGTATTGATGACATCGCAATCTCAAGAAGAACCTGCGGAGCAATTCCAAGCAACTCTCGGCATAAAATGCAGGAAAAAAGAAAAAGATATTTGACAGGCCTGGTTCTTTTTAAAGTAATGGGAGTACCTATTCAAGCAGACCAGAATCTTTCAATGCAGCTTTGAAGTCCTCCTCAGACCTCCATTCGGGAATCTGTAATAAAAAATGCACGTAAAGCTTCTCGTAGTCTATATTTACAGTTTTTTAATTTTTTTTGCAAGTGGTAAATATTTTGGTGTCCACAAAATTGAAATCAATTAACCCAAACCACTTGTTCCACACAAGGTCTTGCTACACCAAGTGGTAAAAAATCATTAATAGAGATTATGATTTTTTTTAAATGTATTGATTCCATCAAAATTTGCATAAACTAATTGAGATGTTACCTGTGCCACATTATGTTCGAAATAACGTTCTATCTTCTCCATAACTGTTTGATCTCTTTCCGAGACAAGTAAATTGAATACAGCTCCTATAACAGTCAGAGTGTCAGATGTACTTTTCAATCTAACTAGAACATGGGCTTTTACATTTTTAACAATAAGCTTGCAAATATAAACATCTGTATCCTTTTTGAAATTTTTAACTTAAGTATAATTTATGAAAAGAATGATAAAATTTAGAAGCAATCTAATATTGAGTATAAATTACCCTTGCGACCAAAACGTCCTGCTCTACCGATCCGATGTAAGTAGACCTCGTAATCAGGTTCCAGTGGAGAGCCATGTTTCACCGGAAGATCATAGTTGACCACCAAATTCACCTTTGGATAGAACATGAATGTAAAAGAGTCTTTATGAAAGATATGAAACAACAATACCAAATAAAATCATGAATAGATACTTACCTGTGCTTGGTCAAATCCTCGAGCCAATAGATCAGTTGTTATCAAAACCTTAGTAAGCCCATCTTTGAATTCCTTTATTATAACATCTCTGTCATCCTGTTTTAAAGCACCTTGAATCGAGGTACACTCATAACCTTCTTTCAATAACGATTGATGTAACATGGTTGCACTATTTCTGGTCCGGACAAATATAATTGTTTGTCCTAAATTCTGTGCAAATTCAAAGATTTTATCCTTGATCACGGCTATCTTTGACAACTCATCTGGACAACGAACTTTAAATTGCTTGATAGCATTTAATGTTAGCTGCTCCTTCTTCACATATAGTTGATTTCCATCTTTTACCGCCCTTGCTACAAATGCCTTGACTGTTTCGTTGAAAGTTGCAGAGAATAAAAGGACCTGATGTATATTATAAGGAAGCATAAACCTATGTAAATAACACTCGTTACAAATATGATATCTGAAAAAAAATTAAGAGTGATGTAGGCATATAGCTGATGTGAACATTCATACATTCACAAATATCCACGTATCAATTATTTTTAACAAATCAATAAAAAAATCATTTGAATATTGCTCAATGATTTGTATACATTAATCCGAGTTACCATTCCAACCAGAAGATGTCTTTCTTGGTGATATTAGAAAAATAGTAAAAAACAAGCATAAAAAATGATAAATTGATGAAAAACTGTCAAATGTAAAACAAATGATAGTGAAAAGTATTGAATAAAAGAAGCTTAAGAGTCTAAGACTGACCTGGCAACTCCCACTACTACTTCTGTGAATCTCCTTCATGATTCTTTCTGAATCATCCCTAAATCCATCCTAAAAAGAACAGAAATTGAATATAGTTCAATCTTGTATTAGATGTTATCACATATTTCTTGGTTACCTACTTACCTCAGCAAGCATATGATCAGCTTCATCAAACACAAGTATTTTCATCTCCCGTGTGGCCAATTTTTTAGCAGTGACCCACTTCTTAATAGTACCGGGAGTCCCAATAATAATCTGTTCTGAAATGGGAAGCATCCTTGACATAGAGACATAACCTGAAGAATCCATTGGTATTGCACATTTTGATGTAATGCCCGTATACTTTCCCATCTTCAGAAGGACCGCCTGGTTCTGTTAATTTCCAAATTTTCCCATTAAAAATAAGCATGCAATCTTATTATCTGAGAAGTAGAATCAATCAGACAGTTACATCCTTAGGTAGACCCAGGTAAGGAATTTCCTAAAACAACATCTAGGTTTGAAAATAAATTGAATCATTTGACTCATTTCCATCCCAACTTCCTAAGCCCTTCTTAAGTTCAACTAATCATCCACCTCTTCAAAAACCCATTCCACCCATACATCCAGTTTGCACGATTCATTGACTAGTATCACATTTTGAATGTTTTATAAGTCAAGTATATATTTAGATGTTCGGTTATGTGTACCGCATACAGGTATAACATAAATGTTTTGTTCCTCGTTTCTGTCGCCACTTAAGTTGAAAGGCAGCTGTGTTATGGACCACTCAGACTACATCGATATAAATACAATATAAAGTTATAAGCATACATACCTGCAACGATAGCTCTCTTGTGGGGCATATACAAAGGGCCTGAGGTATCCTCTTCGAAGGATCGACACGGCTTAACATACCAAGAACAAAACATGTTGTTTTTCCAGAACCATTATGAGCTTGAGCAATCAAGTTCTTATTTGGAGGATTGAGTATCATAGGGAGACTCACGGCTTGTATCTTGCTTGGGGTTTTGAAGCCCATCTCATTGTAAATTCCTTGCAATAACTCTGGTGACAAATTTAAGTCTTCAAATCTACTTGCAGAAGTGTAAACTTCCCCTGATGTAACCTAAACGAAATAACAATTTCATCATTAAAGACAACTTCATTCCCAATTGATACATGTTATTATGTTAATATGTTATATACATGCAAATAAATCACATGATAAGTTCCCCTGCATATCTATTCCTACAGAACAAGAATTGTGTAACTAAAAAAAATACTGAGATTTAAACAAAACAAGACGCGATCTTTCTTGAAAACATCCTACTTTCTAATCGTTTCTTTGTTTCCAAGAAAAAAATATACCAAATCAAGAAATCACCCATTCAGCCCTAATTTCTCCTACAGAACGAAACCACAACAAATAAGGAAACAAAAAATCGTATCATCAGCTGGCAACTTACAGCAGTGATGTTAGAATCATCAGGCTCATCGAGTCCTTCTCCTGGATGCTCCTCAATCACAAGTGAACTCAAATCATTAGCCACCTCATTTGAGGCGGCAGCTTTGGTTCCAGACGAAACCTCAGCAGAGGTAGAAGCGGTTAATAGAGGCGACTCGTTCTGATCGGGCTCCTCGTCTCCCCATAGCTTCTTCTTTTCCTCAGGCTTCGTGACCGAGGGCGTATCAGCCATGGAAGAAACCCTAGATCTCAGTGGCTGGTAGAAGAAGCAAACCGGAATCGAAATCACAGGCGAAAGAGACTAGTTTTGCAGACAGAAGTGGGTTTTTCCTTTTAAATACTATTTATATTTGATGGCTTTATTTCGTATCACCCCATAAATTTTCATTTAATATAATATCTGTTATCTTTATCACCCCTATCATTTCTTCTTTTTACATAACTTAACTAATCACAGTAACTATTAAAATTCTTGAGTCTTCAGAGTTCAGGTCTCTTTGTACGATACTTTTTTATACAAGAAGATTAGTTCAACTGATCACGGTAACTATTAAAGTTTTTGAGTCTTCCAGATTCAAGTCTCGTTAAATTATTTGTTATCTTTATCACCCCTATAATTTCTTCTTTTTACATAGCTCAACTAATCACAGTAACTATTAAAATTACTGAATCTCTTTGTACGATACTTTTTTATACAAGAAGATTAGCTCAACTGATTATAATAACTATTAAAGTTTCTGAGTCTTCAGAATTCAAGTCTCGTTGTATGGTACCTTTTTAAAGATATAAAAATGTCAACCTTCATATATAAAAATTTATTATCGGACAAATCGTAATGAAAATGTACACAGCGAGACTCGAATTTTGAACCTCAGAAACCTCGATAGTTACTGTGACCAGTTAAGTTAATCTCCCTGTGTGATTTTTTTTAGCTCAACTGATCACGGTAACTATTAAAGTTTCTGAGTCTTCATGATTCAAGTCTCGGTGCCTTTTTACAAGATGTAAAAATGACAACTTTCGAATGATATATTAGAGTCTTATAATATATTATCGGGCAAATTGTAATGAAAATGTAAACAGAGACTCGAATTTTGAACCTCAGAAACCTCAATAGTTACTGTGACCAGTTGAGTTAATATCCTTGTGTAATTTTTTTCTTTAAATTCCATTTACGATATAACCGCTGATATATTATCTACTCTGATATATCGATCAGAATTAGACATTTCTACACTTTTATTGTGTCTTCCGTTATCAAAAAAACTTTTATTGTGTCTTCCTGATAGGGCTGACCGGGTAATTGGGCATGGGTCAGATTTCTATCAGGCTTGAACAATGAACATTGTCCAACTCTTTATTTCAAACCTATTCGGATTTCAGGTGAAGAATTAGGTCGTCGGAAGAACATAAAGAATTGGGTTGTCATCAAAAGATAAAAAATTACATTTGATCATGGGTTTTATTTTCCGATGAATGCCTACGTACCTGAGATGGGAGTGGTCGCATTATCATTTAAGCCAACAAACAAACAGAACAGAATTCCTACATAGGGAGATTAACTCAACTGATTACAATAACTATTAAGATTGTTGAGAATTTAGGGTTTTAATCTCGTTGCATACATAATTTTTATTTAACTTTCACCACGATATAACCGGTAATATATTATGTGGCTCTGATATATCACTCCACTTGAAAGTAAATCTTTCTTGGAAAAATAGCTTTCGTTATAAAAAAAACAAAAAAAGAACAGAATTCTTGAAATGATGATGAATTGTCAATAAAGAATTGCCAGCAATTAGTAGAAGGAACTCATAAATCAAAGAGTTACAGACTAAATTACAACACAATCAAATTGCTCTAGTCAATTAATTACCCAATAATTCATTCCACTAATAATCATCAACAAACAAAGCGTTCGCATTTGAGAGAAAAATCTAACTCCAGGATAAAACCTGAAAAATTCGCAAATTTTCGAAATCAACTCACCTTCGACCCTTCTTTGTAACATGACCTGTTTTCCTTTTATGCCTGCTAAAATCCGAGACGAACCTGAAAGTTTGGCCACAACCTCTTTCCATACATATATAAGGGCGGTCGCCGGTGTGGACACGTATGTGCTCGGTCCGTGCCCATGCCCATTTAAAGCTCATCTTGCAGCCTTTCCATGGACATTTGAGTGGCCGGTCATCTAAGTGGACACGCCGGTGTTGCACCAAGTACTTGTGAGAGAAGAACTTCTTGCCACAATCCTTGACTGGACAAATATTGGCTTTGTGTATTGATAGGTCTTGGAGTGATGTAAAACTCATGGTGCATCCGTCCATGTCGCATTGATACTCCTCTGAATCGTCTTCATCATCTTCCTTGACCGTGACATTCAATGGTGCTTCTTCCTCTTTCTTCTTCGTATTTGACTTCTTCAACTTTTTTTCAACCTTATTGTTTTTTTTGGGTGCCGGCCGTTTTCTTCGAAGCCTTGTGGTTAAACTAACTTCTTCTTCTTCATCATCCTCATCTTCTCCTGGACTGTCATGGTTTAAACATGATCTGACTGTCTTTTTCCGTTCCCGAAGAACTCTTTTAGATTTTTCAGAGTTGTTGATCAAATCCTCCTCACCATCCTCAACTTCTGGTGCACTTTTAGCAAGCTTGCTTGTGTTCTTAGTCTTCTTACCAATTAATCTGTTTCCTACCAACTTCTTCTTCCTCCTTCCACTGGCCACCATCAAAGTGGTTTCCTCTTCGTCCTTCACATCATACTCATCATCATTTTCGTCTGCGGCAGGTTTATGGTCAGAAAACTCACCTTGGAAGTCACCATTATCGTTGTGTTCTTCATAATCATTCTTATGATTAGAAGACAATAAAGGATGAACTTGGTTTGACATCCAAACTTTTCCACACCACTTTCCAGCAACAACTATCTTCTTCTGCCTTCCACGTCTTCTCCGAAACACTTTGATCTGTTGCTGCTCCGGAGGACCCTCACTACTGCTGGATAGATTCCGTCCAAAAGCCTTGTATATTATGGCATTGTAAGGTAACTGCTTGCTGTACAATGAAGATTTGCTTAGATTTGAGCTGTAATAAAGATTGACATGTATTTTCACGGCCCAATCACTATTTGTTGGAATCACTTGTTCATCATCCAAAGCAGATTGGATTCTTTCACAATCCTCTTCCGTTGCTTCCTTAAAATCCATATCTTTCCACGTATATTCCTTCCTCATTTCCCCTGCCATTAATTTTGCCTCAGTCTGAAGCTTGGGATACTCTACACATAATCAAACTCTAGGATTTAGGGTTTAAGGAATTATTTGAAGAAAAAACATAAAAATACAAACCTGGATAGCACACAATCATCATTTGAACTCCACCAATTGGACTCAGTTGCCTCTCAACATCTTGAGCATGTTCGAGACAGAAAATATGCATCCTGGAAGAATCTCTATTTTCTTCTCGACATATGAAAGATCTGGAATCAATCATCATCAAATTGCTCGAGTTTGGAATATTAAAAGAATGTGCCGAAATTCTTTCACCGTTATTTTCAACTTTGTCAATATTATCTTCTTCTTCAGAATCTGACGATGAATTTCCATAAGCAGAAGCAAGAAGATCAAGACCAGAAGGACCTTTATCCAAATACCCAGACCTTCTATTAACTTCTTCCTGATTATTCTTAATTACATCTGCAAAAATCACACAAATTTCAAAACACTAAAAAAATTGATTTAAGGTTTAAACTTTTTTTACTATAGAATTGAATCAAAACCTTAAACCCTAAATCAGGAGAGTATCTTTACCAGGTGTTGACCACGCTGTAGGCTCATAAGATTGATTATCAAGTGAGTTCTCATTTGCAGACATAAGACGCAATGCAGCTTCGGGTGTGGGTTGAATAATAGCAACACAAGCGGAACTTAAAATCCCACATGCAACACATGACAACAAACCTTGATCCAGCAAGCCCTCATTCCCGAAACCGCTACTCATCTCCTTTCCAATAATGCTGCTGGTATCATCATCCTCAGCATCACAAGAATTCGACAAAAGACCGCTGCCGCCATTCCGAATTCTGCTGCACTTCCCAAGATGATTATTTCTAAAGGTGTTTGAAACTGAACTTGAGGTACTGCACAATCCATTTGAGATCCTCTGTTGTTTGAGCTTCATTGTAGAATTCAAAGAAGAAGAACTCGAAGAGTTGTTATTAGTAGTATGCGGAAGAACTACTACACATGATGAGGATCCTCCCTTGTTGAGAAGGACGTGAAGCAAAGTATTTGTTTGGATTATATCCTCGACGAAAAGATCCTTCACCATGACTTCACCTTCGCCCTTCATCTTATCTTTCAGTCGGGAGCTTCTTGGTTCTGTGGTGTAGCTGCTTGAAGGGATTACTCTGCAAAACAAAACTATAATATCAACTAGGCTGTAAAAACAAAACTGGTCTCAATTACTCTGTAAAAGTAAAAACACATAACACTGAACTCAATTACTCTGTAAAAGTAAAGGCACACAACACTGATCTCAATTAATCTGTATAAGTAAAACCACATAACACTGACCTCGATTAATCTGTAAAAGTAAAACCACACTACACTGATCTCAATTACTTTGTAAAAGTAAAAACTCACAACTTTAATCTCAACTACTCTGTAAAAGTGAAACACACAACACTGATCCCAATTCTAAAAGTCTGTAAAAAATAATCTGTAAATCTTGAAAATTCTGTAATATATGCAATCTTGGATAATTTGTATAAAATATCAAATATGACATCCCATTGATCATTATTATAATACTCGTAATTCCCTAAAAATATTCTCGATTAATCTGAAAAAGTGATCTTGAAATTTCTGTAAAAAAATACTAACCTTAATTATTCTGTGGAAAAGAAAAATCTTGATCATTCCATAAAAAATAACTACTCTTGGTAATTTTATGAAAATAGAATGTGTGCGGATTTCAAATTATGGACTATGGACTATGGAGAGTGAAGAAAAATAATTATGGCATGACCTTGAAGAGAGTGATAGAGCAAGTTCATAGAGTAGCTGAAAATGAGAGATCATTGGAGGATAATTAATCGAAGCTCTGCGAACCGCAGCTTCTTTAGCCACCTTCAACCACTCAGGTGTTGCGATGTTTGCAGCTTCTCCACAATTGAACCCTTGTAGATAAAACAGTATAGAAAAATAAGAAAAATTTGTTTTCAAATGATATGGAATGTAAAACTCACCGTGGCTAAACCCGCAATGATATGAACCCGGAAAAGTGACGACAAAATCTCCAGCATTTTGGACCAATCTGATTGCATTATATTTAAAAAATTAAATTTAAAAGCAAATAAATAAATAAAAGATTTTATCTAATCATAGCAAGACTGCACTACCTGCAACAAGGAATCTTAGCTCCGGTAAGTTCTTCAGGTGACATGACTGTGGTTTTCTCACTTAAAATTGAAAAGGTAACTGCCGGTATACAATATACAAATCAACATTAATGTATAACTATATAATGTATGATTTGAATAAACCGCTGATATGATATGAGTAAAAGAAAAGAAAGAATTAACATGAATGTGTAGTTGGATTGCATGATCTGCATAAAATCCTAAAAATATATAGGAGATAAAACGTAAAAAATAGCATGCATGTACAGATAGATTGTAATATTGTATGATTTTGCATAAACCATTAAATTCCGAATAATTATATAAGAAAATGGTTCAAAAAAATATACATGTATCTACACATTCATTCGATTTTATGATTTGTACATAAAGCCTAAAAAGGTATAAGAAATGGAAAACATCATAACATTTAAAGATATTGTATGATTTGAATATAAAACTGTTGAGACAGAGTGAATTATAGGAAAAAATCAGATTGGGAACATACCAAGAGGATTAACTTCCCCTCCATAACCATGAATCCGGATGACTTCCTCGAAAGCAAGACCGGCATCTCTCGGTACACCATACCATGTCTTGCTAGCACCCATATGCATATAATTCAAACTATGGAGCTCATGATCTTCGACATGCCAAGCAAACCAGCTAAACATCATTGCAATGTACACCATGGGTGAAGACACTCCAGGTATATCTTCCTTCATGAACTTCAGCAGCGACCCTTTTGCTCTTGAAACTCCTCGCATGTTCCATGTTGTATCACCCACGTTACACAAGTTATCCTCCTCTCGCCATTTCTTGGCCATTGTAGTTAGCGGCAATGGGATGAATCCTGATCCAGGCATATCGTTTGCATACTCTATCATGAGTGGTTTGTCCATGGATGCTTTCCAGAACAAGGTCTCAACTTCAAGTGCTGAGAAACCAACATTAGGTCCCTTTCTTCCACACCGCTTCAATTGTGTCTTCTCAAATTGTTTCGCCTTTACTTCAAATTGCTGGAGAGTGTACTGTTCACCACTATGCCACACAGGTTTCTTAGCAGGCCGTGATTTTCTGGGACAGAAACCAATTTGCTGCTGCCTTGTACTGAAAGTAGGCAAGGGTTTCTTCTTCGACCCACCACCACCACCACCATCAGAAACACTACTACGGGAGGAAAACAAGCGGTTGAGATTCGTGATGACGGTCTTCCTAGGTGGGGCAGGGATAGGTGGTACGATCTTGCAAATGCCATATGTTGATGCCTCCTTTTCGATCTTAAGGATGTATGCGATGGGGTCTTGAAACTCGGCCACAGTTGGATGATACTCTGGTGCTAACGGAAGGGTTTTCAACCATGGAAGGATATCTAGTGGATGTGCATCTACAGTGGCGGCGGTGGTAGAGGAAGTGACCATCGGAGTAGTGGTTGTGGTATTATTAGTGGTGAGATTTCGTCTCAATCTCATTTGGGTTTTGCCCTCATTGGCCAAAATGTGTGGTTTTGTTTCTATTTTGGAATTAGATCAAATATAAATAACGAACAAGAACAAAATACGCAGGAACAAGGGAGGAAAAAGTTCCAGTTCCAGTTCCAGTTACTGTTACTGGTTTTACCTCTCTCTGGTTTTCTCTTCCGTTCGACTCTGTTCTCTCCTTATTCCTTCGTCCTTCTTCCTCCTCCGTTTAACTCTCGTTCCTTCGATTTTCTCTCTTCTCTCGCCGGATTCCGACTCTTTCTCCGCCGCGGACACTGTCACTCTTCTGTACTCCTTCACTTCCGATTTGGTCCGAATCCGACGGAAGGAGGAGGTGGAGGAAGAGAGGGGCAGAGTGAGATGCGGATTTATGTGCGCTCTTTTGATTTTTTTTTAAAGAAGAAACCCCGGATATATTCGATATTCCAAATACATAAAGTATGTAATACTAATTAATACATAAGTTTGGATTTTCATGCAAATAACCCAAAAAAACACTAGACGAAACGTAGTTTGACCTAGTCAACAATTTTTCAACATAACTGACAAAACGCAAAAAACAAAACCGCCAAAACAAGAATGCGGCGGCGACGATGACGGAGATGGCGACGGAGACGGCGGTGGTTCGAGAAGAATCGGAGAAATCACGATCAGTTCCGGTCTGAGAAGATTCTCCAGGAAACGTATTCATTACCTCTAATACAAGAATGCGGCGACGACAGCTACGACGACAGAGATGGTGACGGAGACGGCGGTGATTTTAGAAGAATCAGAGAAATCACGATCAGTTCCGGTCTGAGAAGATTCTCCAGGCAATGGATTCATTACCTTGACGATCATTCTCTCACCATCCTGACAATGACCTAAAATTCCACTGATGAAGTAATACGTCCCCGGAGCGTTGAGCTTGTAAACTGTATCTCCATTGTTCGCAAAGTACAACGGTTGTGAAGTGTTGCAGTCTCTGTATTCCTTCTTCGTTCCGACCACCATCAGAGAGTCCTTCTTCCGGTACCTGAACCCTACAATCACATCAAATCAACGGTCGTGATTCGTGAATATATATAAAATCAAAAAAATCGATCGATCGATCAGACGGTGAAGAAAGGAGTTACGAAGAGTATCGCCGGTGATGAAACGGTTAGTGGATGCCCAATCGTTGTATCTGCTGTCATTATGGTCATTCGGTACGACCCATCCCGAGTCGTCACCGACGTCGAAGGGGAGAGAGAATGCCGGAAGAAGGAGTAGTAGCAATGCAAGGAATGCAGTAACGGAGATTAAGATCGCCGGAGAATTCATTGCCGGTTACCGGAGATGGAGAGAGAGATAGAGAAGTTGATTTCCTTGCAATCTCTGTTGGTGGTGGTTTTATACATGGGAGTGAGACTTGAACGTGACTACGTGAGTGATGAAAGTGGAAGTCGTGTCGTGTTCGTACGTGCCACGTGGATTAGTGGGGTCCGTATGTGCGCACGTTAGTTCTAAATACGTAGGTTAGCTATGTAGGTTTAAGCAATTAAGCCCAAGAACCCACAAAGGTAATTTAAGCCCTTTCAGTCTGCAACCGGCCCATCGGGCCCATGGATATCTCTCAGACTGTGTGATGTGAAAATTGTCATACATAACCCTGAACATCTTTGAAATTATAAGTTTTGTAAATACATAAGTTTTTTTTTAGTTTGAAACAAATTTTCAATTTATTGATTTCAAAGTGTGTTGGTACCATGGACCGAACCGTCCACCTCCGGGTCCAACTGCGCAAAAGGTTTGGGCCCAGGAGGTCCGCGAGAAATCCTATAAATATCTCATATGGTCCAACAGGAGAGGGGGCTGAAAATTTGAAAGAGAAGTCTAAAGAGTTTGAGAGAGAGTTGTATGTGTGAACGTCCGTTTGTAAGCCCACACACCATCAAAGTGTAAATACATAATTACTTTTAAGCCCAGGGTTTCGGTAAGATTGGGGAAGACGATGATGTCCAAGATGATGATATGAAAAGTCAGAGACATGGGTTCAGCATGTAGAGCAACACGTCGACACTTAACATTGTCTTTGACGACGTTCAAACATCGTGTAATATATAGTTATCATTTATTGGTTATATGTTGTTATTTTACTTTGTAAATAATTTTCTTTATAAAATGACATTTTCTCTTTCAGGAAAAAAAACATATCTAATTTGACGATACTCTAGGTCCAAGGCCTGGCCCATCATCGTGCAGGTAGTCACAGACCCGTTTGTTGATATGATCCACGATGCAAGAAGATCATTTGATAAGGGGTCCCCCTGGCGAATTCCCCTTCGTTGTCTGATTATCGTCTGATCGTTTTGGTATCAAGTGAATACCAGACAATATTTCTCTCTATTATAGTATCTCTCCTATTACAAATGTCTCCCCCTTTTTTTTATGTTTAACCCTTAGGAGTATTTATACACTTTCCTACTAGATTAGGCCTTCTCTTTTCTCTTTGGGTTTGATCCAACCTGACCGACCTAGACTGGTCTAACCCCGTTAGGGCATATGGGCACACGCGGCTTGCTAAGTTAAGTGGGCTTGCTGATCTTTATTTGGGGTGGGCCTGGTATGATGGACCAGGGGTATCATCATCGTCGTTGGGTTGTCTCTGGGGTTAGGGTTAAAGTTAGTGTCAGCGTTTTTAAACTCTTTGATAGTTCGTCAAAGGATAAGCAAAATCAACAAGAGAAGTTTATTTTCACAGATAGTTTTCAATAGATTGAAGGGGGAGGTAAAGGGGTTGTTCCCCTGGAGGAGCATGAGGTTGTAAAAGAAGAAACTTCCGAGGGAGTCAGAGGACGAAACATAATTTAGTTCGACTTAAAAGACCTACCTCTGAGTGATAAATATACAAGATTAGAAGGACGGTGCGAACAGGGCCGTCTGGGATATAATCTGGTGTATATTATATACACCAGATTATATCCCAGACGGCCCTGTTCGCACCGTCCTTCCTTGCGGTACCTTACCTCTGTACCGCTGGATTATTTATCGACCGTCGTCCCCTGCGGAGCCTACCGTTCCTGTGCTCCGCTTCCATCGTCTAATCACGTCCCGAATCCACATGCTCGACGAGGTACAGAGGTATGCTTACCTACGGACGCGTCGTTTCGCACCTTACTGCTTGTACGTCCGCCGCCCGTCCAATCGGACAACCTACGAGCGGCCACCGTCCAATCGACATACCTGACAGTAAACAACCACTGTCCGTGCCGGTCGTCCATCATCTGGGAACTCCCAATTGCCCTAGTACTGTATGCAATAACATACTACTGCCCATACCTTCCGCAGTAAAAAACACTTCCCCAAAATATCGTCGACGGATTCCAATACTTCCATGATAGCGGAATTTTCTATTTAAACTGGAATGGTGGAATCGATTTTAATCAACCATTCAACACCCCGATTGACGGATTTCATACAGACTCCGATCTCACCGATATCTGCAACATACGGTATGTCTATTCGATTCATTTTCATTCGATTCATTCCATTCAATTCCATTAACCTAAATACTTACCATCTTCGATTGTTTCTATTCTATCTCTCCATAAACCACTGATTCATTGGAAATATTTTTTTCAATAATCATTATTGGAAATAATAAATTCTGTGAACTTGTAGCACCGATTTTTTAAGATCGATTAACATAAATAATTTTCATCTTCAATTGTTTCCATTATATATCCCCAAAAACCACTGATTCATTGTCATTCTATGTTTCCATAATAAATTTCAGTAAATAGGAATTTCTGTGAACTTCTAGGTTAATCACAATCCGTTTTTATTTAAATCAAGTTTTCTTTCTACCGGATTTAAGACATTTCAGTATGACTAATTTTTAATTCGAGTTTTTTGAATAGGGATTACATTCTAGTTTTTTTAAATCATGTTCTTCTTTGATATCTGATAATATTAGGGTTTCAAGAAATCTCTGCTATTTATTAAGATTACTGCAGAGATCTCACAAATACAACATTATTTTTAAAAAAAAATCTACATAACATTGCTATTATTGGCCAATTGCATCTGGATATTTTATTTCACCTAAACATCCAGTTAATATTAGAATGGTAGTCTATGTATATTTTGATTTTAATGAATTCCTTCTGAAAATAATGTGGCTGCTATATAATCATACACCAGAAATTCATACTAACCTGTAATCAACTTTAGATAATGAGTTCTAGGAAGCGAAATGCCCCTGATGCCAATCGTTCTCAAAGACGTAGAAATAATTTGAACGACGTCATTATCATCAGTGATGACGAATCAGAAGATGGGCTTGTGACTGATTCTCCATTGTACAAGCCTCTCACTCCTAGACGTTGGACTAAAAGACCTATATTAGCTGGCCCACAAAACTCTGATATGCGGGGCAGTTTGCCTTCTTCGAAGAGGAAAAAATTACTTCATGGACAGTCCTCGAACTCGACAGACCACTTATGTCATTCAACTCTGAGGAATAATTCAACTGACCAATTCCAGCCGATTTTTGTGAATAATTTCCCTCAGCCACCTCCTCGTTTTATTCCTGAACAAATTCCACTATCACAATACCGACTTGAAAACCCATATAGCAAGTCGATATTACCAGAATTGAATCAGTGCGGGTGGTGTTGGCAAAAAATTCCAGAGGACCATCCAAACTACATGCCATTGATGACACCTTTACCACTAGACTCCTCGACGGATGACGACACTGATGAAGCTTTGGACTCTTACGATACAATTAATAACATTGATTCACAGAAGTTGAAGGATTGGTGGAACCAGTCATTCAATACTCCTCCCCACAGAGGATGATGCGTTTGTATGTCATCTAAATGAAACAGAGTACTGTTAGGATTTCAAATTTTCAATTATCGTATTTAATGAAATGTACTCTCCTAATTAAGTTATTTAATTCTGTATGAAACTATGTATTGGCAGATAGACATCTGCGAACTACACCTGCTCATCAGAATTGAAACCTATGTTCTGTAACCTAATTAAGTTATTAATTATGATGTTCTTAGTTTCCCTTTCAAAAGCAATATTTTAATATTTACTGCTATCTGAATTTTGCCATATCATTAGAATTACATAAATTCAAAGAAAACAATTAGTCTAGTTAGTAAACCACAGCAAATTATTTGTTTGGTCTTAATTTAATAAGAGTGTATACCAAATCAATAACAAGTGCTATCAATCAAGAAATTTCACCATCACATGGAAAAAAGGAAACTCATCTAATAAGTTGGGGAATTTTGTCCAACAAATCAGACACACTAGTCATAAAGATACCTTAGCACAATGAATTTGGTTACAAATGGCTACAAAATTTTCCATAATCTTATGGAGAGTGGGATGGGGATACCTAATCACTTTTAGAAAGTTAATTAAATGGGGAATCTTGACACAATCAATCTGTCTATTATGTAATAAGGGAGAGGAGACAATCCACCTCTTCTTTAACTGTGAGTACACAAGAGGAATTCTCATTAAGGCGGTAGAAGCACTAGGGCAATCCATAAGGAAAATATCAAACATCCCAGGACCAACACGGCAAGTCGGCAACATCTAATATAAACATTATAATTGGAGATCTCATAGAGGCCTGCCAAAAATTCACTAAGAATGTACCATGTTGGGGCAGAAAGAAATAGAAGACTTAGAAAACATACACAACGGCCACCAGAGATTATTACAGGAGAAATCATTAGGAAGTCAAGTTTGTCTTTCAAGCGAGAGATCCATAAAAAGGAGAGCACAACAGCAGAAATACAGATTCTGAACTGGTGGGAGACTTATTTTATGTGGCTTACATCCTAGGTTTTTCACATCTAGTATAATTGCTATATAGAAATAGAGTTGATAGGTCTGTCCATCTCTCATAATATCTATTTCTTTTTCACTTTGTATTCTCTGTTTTTTACCTTTGCCATCTTTAAATACCATCTTTAATGGTATTTAACTTCATTAAAAAAATATGAAATTTCAGTATTTTGATTTTTTTTTAGAAGTCCATTGCGTCAACCATTCCAAATTGCTACATGCTACATTGCGTCAACCGTTCCAAATTGCTATCACCGTTCTTGAAATTGATCGAGGAGAGCAGCGAAAATAGAGTAGTTGATGGCCGACGTACAACGTACAAATTAGACGGACACGCCATAGCAGACGACGACGATTGGACGGCCACAATGCGAAGAACGCATTAACGGCCGGATGGAGTGCCGTAACAAGTGCCTCACCAGAACATGTCCCGTTCTGGAACAGTTTCCTATATATATATATATATTCTCTAAAAGGGAAAATGTCATTTAATAAAGAAAGACCATGAGTTCAACTCGGCGATCCATGAATTCAACTTGGCGATTTGACGAAAACCATTGTTCCATGCTCGTGGGAGCCTTCCGGGGGTTCGGCGTATAGTGAACGAAACCCAAGTCCCTGTTGAAGGACGTTGATAGGAGTGACCGACGTTCAGTCATGTATCAACAGTACTCCCCCTAAGAAAAGCATGTGATAAAGCGTGTACCGCCAGTATCCCCCCCAAGCAAGGTTAAGTAAATCATTAAGGTCATAAAGACAAAATGATCATTGATCCATTAATGCCAAAACGACAAAATGGATCTGATTCTGGCCAAAGTGACAGAATCTAATTTTAGCAAAAACGATAGAACTACAATTTATAATCCAACTCTGGCCATAGCGACAAAGTGACTTTTGATTCTTAGCAAAGCCATAACGACAAGTTGGGATTGAATCATTAAGGCCATAATGACAAAATGATTCTTAATCCATTAAAGCCAAAACGACAAAATGGATTTGATTCCGACCAAAGCGAGACTAAAACCCTAAACTCTTTACAACTTATTGTAACTAGTTAAGTTAATCTCTTTGTAGTCTAACCCTTATTAAAATGATTTGTATAGAATATAAAATTTTATAAAGAATGGGAATTTAAAAAGTTTATAGGGGATTTTATATAAAATCATCCTTTAAAAATTTACAAAGTAACCCTCCAAATCGTATATATTGAAATTTTTAATTTCTGTAAAAAAAAAATCGTATAATATCAAATCCCAAATAGAACGTTATATCTTTTCCCCCAAATCTCGCAAACCCTAGCGCCCCCAACTTTGTGTTCCTGTTTTCCACCAAATCTTCCTCTAGTGACTGTCGGGTGCCGATCATACTTCACTAGATTAGAATCCAGAAGATCTCTTCATTTTATCATCTCCAATCTGCAGGTAATAATTGATACATGTATAAAATAAGTCACAGTCGTTACTTATATTCATCTCCAATCGATTATTTCCTTAGATCAATTTAAAATAGTTATAAATCATAATCATATATCATATATCGTAATTTATATATTGTATATTTAGATCAGTTAATTGATTTTTAAAAACAGTACATGACCTTCAATTGATTATTTCCCCAGATCAAATAAAAATTTAAAATCACTCATTATCAGTTAATCATAATTCATACATTGTATATTTAAAAGTTAAAATAGTACATTGATGTTTATAAACAGCACATCATCTATTCATCTCCATTCTCCAACAAATTATTTCCCCAAATCAATTAAAAATTCAAAATTTGTCATAATTATACACTGATACTTACATTTAAAATTAGTCATAATCTTATTAAGGATTTGTCCGGGATGTGTCCAAATCCTGCCTACATCCAATGTATTTAGTAGTTTATAAACAATAAAGGGATAACATAAAAAGGCAAGGATCTGAACTCTGAAGAATATAATCTCATTTTATTCCTGGTATTTATGATGGTGTATATATATACGTATTACAGTATTAAGGTTTAGTTTACGTTGATTAGTTTTGTTGTAAATTAGTTACAAAAATATTATTCATTTTATTGAAGTCGTCGCTAGTTCATTTCATTCATTTTATCCCAACACGAGCCAATCATTGTTGTGGGCGAAGCCATGATATGTCTGGATTCTACCATCCTGGGATTTTTGTGTTACTTAAGGGTCAGGTGATATTTTGAATAGGGATGTGCATATTTTGTTACTTAAGTCATTATACGATTATACCAGTACCCAGCCGGGTACGGGGATAATTTTCATACCCGAAGAAGGAAAATCCCAGCACCCGCACCCGACCAAAATCCTATTTATAATCTTCATAGCCTTCTGTTCATGTTGTCTTCTCTCATTACATGGAAGCAACGTCCTCATACTACATCTGTTAGCATGTCTTTCTTACGAGGACATGTTAATCTTTATATCATGCTGAGTACGTGTCTTTATTTTGATCACTGATGTCACCACATCATGCTACTCTACAAACACCCTACCGGACCCAAATAAAATTCATGTTTGGGCATGGGTAAAGGTTGGTCAGGCAAGATCGGGTAATTACTAATTTTTTCAACTGGGCAAGGTCCACTTCATTTTTAATGAAATTTTAACTTTATCAAAAAAAGACCAGGTAATTACACGATAGTCGACATGACTCTCTTGATTGGGTATCAGATCAGTAATACCCCACCCATGACCAGCCATAATACCCCAATCACTGTCATATATTGTTAGTTTTCTTTTTTTATGCGACGATGTTTATAATTCATAGTTTATACTTTTATTTGATGATAAGCTTCAATTATTATATTTGCGATTTTGAATTTCGACTTTTTAATTCATAAAAGGCTATAAATCATTTAAACAAAAATCCTAAATGAAGGTCAGACATGGACACATGCAAACTCTTGTCCCTTACCAAAATCAATGTCACTACACTTAACTATAGAAAAATCCCGACCAGAATCGCTTTCCACCCTTCCCACCATCTCCGCATGCCGAATGCAATAAAGAGTTTTATTCCGTCAGCAGCATCAATATCTGCATCATCAATTCAGCATCTCCTCTCTGTCGATCCATGCCGCCGTGATAATGTTCTCCAGCATGCTAGTGATTCGGTCTCCAACTGTCTCACACTCACTGAGACAAATCTTGATCTCACTGTCCCTGGAATCAAGTCCAAGACTAGAGGAAAGGTAAATTTTTTACCATGGTTTGCGTATATTTAATGTGGTTATCTTTAGTTTAGGTTTATATTTTTCATTATTTTGGGTTTTGGGGATTGCAGGTGAGAGATGTGTATGATGCAGGGGAGTATCTTGTTTTAGTGACAACTGATCGACAAAGTGCTTTTGATCGAATTCTCGCTTCCATACCATTCAAAGGCCAGGTTTATATTTTACTGTTTCGTTTTTTTTTTCATTTTTATAAGCAAACATACGTTCAATAACTTTTCTTTTGATTGGCTGCATATTTTTAGGTTCTAAACGAGACAAGTATGTGGTGGTTCAATAACACTCGACACATTACTTCAAATGCGGTAGTTTCTTGTCCTGATGAAAATGTCACAATTGCAAAAAAGTGTACAGTCTTCCCTGTTGAATTTGTTGGTGAGTTTTCACTTGGTTTATAATTGCACTGGAGTACAGGACACGTTTTTCAATAGACACTTGTGCTGCTTTGTACTCGTAGCATTACTAATTATTACATCTTCTATTAATAATATAATTTTTTTTAATCCTCTACCTTTTAACTTAGAATATTATATAACAAATGTTGTCTGGGTTTGAACTCTTGCACATAAAAGAACACCTGCACATTGCCTCTTTCATCAGTCAAACTTCTTTTGTCGATTAAGATTCACATTCAACTCAGATTATAAGCTAAACAATTCATAGATTGATTTCTGTTTGCAGTCAGGGGATATTTGACTGGCAGCACAGATACTTCACTTTGGACTGTTTACAATAAAGGTTTAAGGAGTTATTGTGGCAACAACCTTCCCGATGGTATTTATTTATTGTTTGTGCAAGTTTGATCGTATTATAATGCTTCTGGAATGGTTTTCAATTTTAACAATTATATCATTTTGTTCTTTTTAGGAATGGTAAAGAATCAAAAGTTATCTGCTAATATACTAACACCAACCACCAAAGCTGTAGATCATGATGTTCCAGTGACTCCTGATGAGGTTTGTTGTGTGTCCTATATATATTTTTGGGAAATATACATGTTTATGGTAATTTACTGCAGCATTCTTGTGATGTTTTGATCTTTCCAGATAGTCAATCTTGGTTTAATGACCAAAGATGAATATGAAGAGACGAGAAATAAAGCACTAAGCTTATTTAGTTATGGGCAGGTGATTGCTTTATTTTTTTCTATTTAATGTTAATGAATCGGTATTTTTATTTTAATCACTTTGTATTTTAATCACCCTAGGTGTTTTGTTTGAACTCGTGCTGCAGGATTTAAAAAAAATGATTTTCAATTTGTCTGCCTTTAGATTTGGCAAACAACTATATAATTTTACATAGTGAAATTTCATGACATACTTTATCGGTTTATTCTGTTAAAAAAGGCAGGATGTTTCCTTCAAATTATCACAATTTCTTGAGACCATGACGGCAGGACTTCTTTTTTCCTGCAGAAAATTGCATTGGAAAATGGGTTGTTATTGGTAGACACAAAATATGAGTTCGGGAAGAGATCTGATGGAACTATTCTCTTGGTAGATGAGGTTGGATATTTTAAAATCATTGGCATCTTTATTTCATGCACCTGATATTATATTTGAAAATTTGCCAATACAAAACTATTTATTGTACTTTTTCTTTGTTCATTCTATGTTTTTTACTCGGAATATATTTCTTTGGTGAATTAGGTGCATACTCCTGATTCTAGCAGGTATTGGATCGCGAATTCTTATGAGGACCGTTTTAATAGCGGTCTCGAGCCTGAAAATGTAGACAAGGTATTCCAATTCTCAATACACTTTTTCCAACTGTAATTGTAATATTATTTGTTTTAAATATTATTAATTTTCTTTTTCATGTGTATGTTACAGTCTTCACTTGAATTGATTTTTAATTTTTTAGGCCTATAACATCTATATGCGAGAGCAAAAAACTTCCCAATTCTTATTTGTTAGGTGAATAATTTCCTAACATCTATGCAAATCTGTTTTATTCAGGAGTTCTTAAGGCTGTGGTTCAGGGACAATTGTAATCCATACGAAGACAAGGTATGCTTGGATGTTTGGTTGATTTTTTTTTAAGTTTACAGAAAGTAAAGAAAAAACTAAAAAACACATCCATGTTTAATTTCTTATTCTATTTAATGTGTATGTATACTTTAGGTTCTACCTGAGGCCCCTAAAGAGCTTGTTTGTGAACTAGCATGGCGGTATGTAAATTTAAATATTTTGACTTACGATATGCCAGCATTTTCCACTCTTGAATGCTTCTTTCTGTTCTACTATAATGACAGCTACATTTTCCTCTTCGAAACGATCACAAATTCAAAGTTCAAAATCCCCAGTGCAAAGGTAATGATGGTAGATGCAAACTAAACAAATACCCATTCACCTATTACAAAACTAGATCATTAACTGATTATAGTTGTTTACACTGCAGGAACCTATTCATGATCGAATCTCTAGAAATGTCACAGAGGCATTAGCATCTCTCTGATTTCTGTCGATCTCAGGTGAATAGGATAGATTTTTAATTTCTCATATCTTGATTGACTTCTCAATCTATCTTCATCCCTGAGTTTTTTTAGAGTGGATTTCTTCTTCAAAGAAATTGGCAATGAAGGGGGGGGGGTGGATTTACTGTGCTCATTATTTAAAATAATACAAAAAAGTCCATTCTAATAAAATTTTAGACAAATTCGAAATTCGTATATCAAAAATGTTATTCAAAAATTATTCGAATCGACTAGAAACGATCAGTCAGACACTAGTGAAGATGATTGTTAAAAAAAGACTAATCTGTAAATGGTATATCGATATTCGTATCTATTTTTGAATTTGGATACCAAAAATATTATCCTGAAATTATTCGAATGGACTAGAAACGATCAGTCGGACACTAGTGAGGATAATTGTTAAAGAAAAGATTAATCTGTAAATGGTATATTGAAATTCGTATCTGCTTTCGAATTCGGATACCAAAAATATTATCCTAAAATTATTCAAATTGACTAGAAACGATCAGTCAGACACTAATGAGGATAATTGTTAAAAAAAGACTATATATCGAAATTCGTATTCGTATCCATTTTCAAGTTCGGATACCAAAAATATTATCCTGAAATCATTCGAATATGCTAGAAACGATGGACACTAGTGAAGATAATTGTTAAAAAAAGACTAACCTGTAAATGGTATATCGAAATTCGTATTCGTATCTGTTTTCGAATTCGGATACCAAAAATATTATTCTGAAATTATTCGAATGGGCTAAAAATGATCAGTCAGACACTAGATAGGTTCCCACCCTCATCAAAACCTCTTTTGAAATTGATAATAATGAAAATTTAATGAAATAATCAAATTAATTAAAATTTGAAAGTGATGTCATTACAATTTATAACTGGACCATTGGTAATAATATAGATCTAAAGAAGGTCATCATTGCAATTTTAGAAGAAAAAAAACAATATATTTAAATTTGGAAAACTGAGAGGGATATTTACAATAAAACCCCATTAAATAATAATTATTCTTTAAAATAAATATAGGGTTTCACTTTCACATCATCAGCATTCAACACAGACCTTCATTCCGACGTCGCCGACGTTTTTGGATTACGCCGGCATTCTCCTAATCGCCGACCTAGCCTTGCATTCCGACGTTATCTTCTTCTCCTACATCACTTCCTGAAATGACGGAGAAGACGAACTACCGATGTGTTCCGTCTCTGCAGCAATTCTACAGTGGAGGGGCCGTCACATTGTCGTCTGATGGAACTTTCCTTGCCTGCGCTTGCAATGAGAAAATTACGATCGTTAACTTTATTGACGCGTCGATTAAAGCCACACTTGAAGGGGATTCCGAACTGGTCACATCTCTTGCTATTAGCCCCGACGACAGGTTCTTATTCTCTGCCAGTCATAGTCGGTTGATTAGGGTTTGGGATCTCGAGTCATTTAAGTGCATCCGCTCTTGGAAAGTGAGAATCGATGAGATTTTTAGTTTTTTTTTGTTCACGTCTATTGATCATCGTTGCATTGTTGATTTTTTATATTTTAATTTCACTCTTTAGGGTCACGAAGGTCCAGTGATGGTAATGGCGTGCCATTCGTCTGGGGGTTTGCTTGCTACTGGGGGTGCAGATAGGACAGTACAGGTGTGGGATGTTGATGGTGGATTCTGTACACATTTCTTTAAAGGTCACAAAGGAATCATCACCAGCATGATTTTCCATTCTGATCCCAATATTCAACATGTGAGTTCAATATTTGATTCCTTTTACAGTTAAATGGTCGATTGCTAATGTTTGTATTACTTTGATGCTACAGCTGGTCTCAGGAAGTGAGGATGCAACTGTTAGAGTTTGGGACTTGAACAAAAAAAAATGTATTTCTGTGTTGGATAAACATTTCTCAGCGGTAACTTCATTGGCAATATCAGTGGATACTCATGTCCTGTTAACTTCTGGAAGAGATAAGGTATGTTTAATTATTATTTCAATAATCATAAATCATAATTCATGACGCTGTGTCTGCAACTTTGTAGAATCAATATATCGTGGTTTTTTTCTATCTGAAGATTCCATTTTAAAACTTTCAGTTCATTGATTTTCATTAGTGATGATTTGGTATCAAGTGTGATATCTGACAATCACTCTATATAATAATGTATTTCGTACAAATGAGTAAGCACCCCTCAAAGTTCGATCCCCAAGGGTATTTATACAATTTCCTATTGGGCCTGGTGCGCCGTTGGGCCTTGGTAGGTTTCGTACATTCATTCACCCGGTCTGTTGAACTGGGCCAGATCTGATGGACAGGGGTATCATCAATTAGTCATCACGATGGTTACCATTATTAAATTATGATTAACAATATCGACAAACAACCTAGATTAACTTAGAAGTTAGAACCCTTTTTCATGGTGAGTATGATTTATAATTTAGAGGGTAGATGAGAAACTGGTAGCAGTTGTAGGGCATAGTTCTTTTTATACATTGGCCTTTTGTCCTTGTATTATACATATATCTTGTTACACAAAGATAGGTCTTTTATTCATGTTATAAATATTTCATTTTTTTCATGTTACATAAAGGTCATACCACCTAAATAGAATGTTAAGAAGTTGGAGAGTACAAGTACCTCCTGCTTGCTTGCTATGCAATCTGAAAGATAAAACTATGAGTCATTTTTTCTTTAACTGTTCTCATTTCAGATCTCTCTCAATTCCGTTGGCAGAGCACCTGAATCTCGCCTTCTGGAAAATAATGAATATTCCTGTTCTCACCCAATCTAGTCCAGATATTAGATTGAGGGATCTGACGGAGGCAGCGCAAAAAATTACGCATCACTCTCCCCCTTGGGGGCTACTATGGAATGCTATTGGGTGCTTGGCGTGGCATATATGGACGGAAAGAAATAAAAGATATAGACAACACGTTAGTAGGTCTCTTGAGGTAGTTCTTAAAGAGGTCATTAAAGACATCAGTCTCTCCTTTGATTCAGTGTATTACAAGAAGAGCTGCTGTCACCCTTTGGAGACATCTATGGTAGAAGTATGGGAGACCAACCTCCTGAGGCAGCGTATCTAGTTACTGTATAACTAGACTGCATAGCTAATGAGAGAAAGTCAATGAGCTTTTGTTCATTTCTTTTTACTTTTGTTTTTATTTCTATACTCTTTGTAAATTGGGCATTGCCTTTATTTTTTAATGAAATTTTAATTGCTTCAAAAAAAAAGGTCAATCCACCATAACACTAAAACTCTTAAACATTGTAAATTAATTAATACAAAATAAAAGAAAATCAGCTTTAAAAAAAATCCCATGGAATTTCAATGAAGAAAGTGAAGAAAATCCCTGTCTCATTAGTTCTTCTTCTCTCTCTACAGTCTACACACAGAGATATTTTCAATTTCTTATTTCAATTCTTTTTTTTTAAGCAATATTATTTTAATTCTTCTACCTGAACTTTTAGCAAACTGATCTCATTAGTCATTACATTTGTCATTTTTCTTCTTCCTATTTCATTTTTTGTCATTCATATCTATATTTGAGCTTACATAGAGCATTTAAAAACAATATTTTCCTACTTCTTGCTCATGTGGAACTTTAATAATAATGATTTCATTAAACAATTGTAGGTTGTCAATCTATGGAACCTGAAAAATTATACTTTCACAATGACAGTTCCAACATTTGAGATGGTCGAAACTGTTTGCATAGTTACTCCTGGAAGTGATTTAGCTGCCTGTGGGACCTCAAATGAACTCTGCACTGATCCTACCCCTACCTATTTCCTAACAGCTGGTGAACGTGGAATTGTTCGAATATGGAGTTCTCAAGGGTAAGCATTAAAATAAATCTGCAATTTTTTTTAAATTTCTTTAGTTTGATTTTAATTCAATCAAATTCTTATAAAATGCTGTGCAGGGGAGCATGTTTATATAAACAGAAAACTTCAGACGCTACTATTTGTTCAGATGAGGAGGAATCAAGAAGGGGATTCATTTATTCTGTTGTACTGCCTAAGAATCATGGATTGTTATGCGTAACTTCTGATCAGCAGTTTCTATATTATAATTCCACACAAGATGCTGAGGGGACATTCCAACTAAATCTTTACAGACGGCTTGTAGGCTACAATGAAGAGATTGTAGACCTCAAGTTTTTGGATGAAGAAGAGAATTTTCTGGCTGTGGCAACAAATTTAGAACAGGTACATTTTTTAAATTGCCACTGCAAATTTGAAATTTGTTGATTTGTTTGTAGGTGATGGTGTATGATTTTTCATCGGTGTTGTGCTTATATGTTTTTTTATTTACAGATAAGGGTGTATGATCTTTCTTCTATGTCATGCTCATATGTATTGGTGGGACACACAGACATTGTGCTTTGTTTGGACACTTGTGCTTCAATTCATGGGGCAACACTAGTAGTTACTGGCAGCAAGGACAATAATGTGAGTTTTAAATTCCTCAACCGTGGGTAGTGAATTTTTGATGATTTAGTGTTGATATCTTCAATGTTTACATATTAATATTTTGTTTTTCTAGTATTGTTGCATCATTTCTCTTTTTTCTGTGGCTTATTATATTTTCTTCTCTGCATCGATCTTGTTTTACACTTTTATTTAGAGTTATTTTTGCCATTTTTTAGGTTAGATCTTTGATAACTATTCTATTAACAATTAACGAATTCTGTTTTTAATTTGAAGCAATTTGAGTACATGACACATTTCTTGCATGTAGGTAAGATTATGGGACACTGAAACTCGAAATTGCATAGGAATTGGTACCGGACATACGGGTGCTGTTGGGGCCGTTGCATTTTCGAAGAAAACCAGAAATTTTTTTGTTAGTGGTAGCAGGTAAGTTTTCTTCGGATTATTAATATCTTGTGTACATTTTTTTCTTTGTTAAAGAAGCAACAATATGTTTTCTACTTTTCTTAAAAAAAGATATACAAAAATAGTAAAATACAGTCAACTATGAACTTATGGGAATGACAGGGGATTGACTATTGAATATTGATCAAGAAATATTGATGCAATAGGGTACTTGGAGCTTCAGACTCTTTTGGGTTGTTATAGGCAGTATAGGGTACCGTATATGACACATTTGGGCTGTGAGAAATATGAGATTCATCATTCAAGCAACAGATCTTCAGGCTACCAGAATCTCTCCTAAAAGAGATAATCAATGATATCAGCATCTCCTTTAGGCCAAAGTGTCACAAGAGAAACTGCTGCCATCCTTTGGAGACCAACTTCCAGAGACTGAGTATCTAGTTACCAGAAAAATTAATACCATAGTCAATTGGAAAGTGTCAATGGGATATAATCTCATCTCCATGCCTTTATTTTGATTCAATCTCCTTATGTTTTTTAAGGCACTGCTCCTTATTAATTAATAAAAAAATTTAATTGCATAAAAGAAAAGAAATACTGATGTAAAATGATAACTTGAATTTGCTCATGAATATTTTTATCTCTAATATTTCATTTATATTTCTAACCCAAATAAAATAAGAAACTAGATTTTTGTTTAATTAATTTTGTTGGACACTGGAAATTATACAACATTAGTTGTGTATTACTATTACATAAATAGCATTTGGACTATTTTTTGTTTGTTTCAGCGACCGTACACTCAAAATTTGGACTTTAGATGGTCTCCCTGAAGATGGACAGCAGGTAAATTTGAAGACGAGGGCTGTAGTGGCTGCACATGATAAAGATATTAATTCTCTTGCTGTTTCACCCAATGACAGTCTTCTCTGTAGTGGTTCACAGGTATAAATATAAAATATTCTGAAGTTTTATCATCAGCATTTAATAGTCCTTACCTTTCTTATAATGACTTTCTTTTGTAATAATCAGGATCGTACTGCTTGCATTTGGAAACTACCAAATCTATCACTTGTGGTTACACTTAAAGGTCACAAGAGAGGAATTTGGTCTGTAGAATTCTCTCCAGTGGATCCTTGTGTGTTAACATCATCTGGAGATACAACGATAAAGATATGGTCTATTTCAGATGGTGCATGTTTAAAGACATTTGAAGGGCATACCTCAAGTGTTTTACGGGCCTCGTTTCTCTCACGTGGGACACAACTTGTTTCTTCTGGTAAATACCATGCATTTTGTCCATTGTTATTTCTTATTGTATTTGCAAGTTTTAACTAACAATTTATCTTCAGGAGCTGATGGCTTGGTCAAGCTATGGACAGCTAGAACGGCTGAATGTGTTGCAACTTACGATAAGCATGACGACAAGGTTTAAATAAGCATACAACAACCGACGCTTAACTAACAATTAACAAATAATTTTTATATTTGCATTAAAAAAAATTTATACAGATTTTTCTCCTTAACATTCTATTTTTATATTTCAAAGAAATAGTTAGGTTTTTGAATTAGAAATTTAGTACTTTATTACCTTGGTATGCTTATACCTTGGTAATTTAGAGAGATTTCATGTTTCTTATTCTTGTCATATTTATTTTCCTCTAGGTTTGGGCATTGGCTGTTGGAAAAAAGACTGAAATGCTTGCAACTGGTGGTGGCGATGCTGTTATAAATTTGTGGCATGACAGCACTGCTGCAGATAAGGAAGAAGTCTTCCGTAAGGAGGTATTATCAATGTTATGATTTAAATATACATATATATATCTATAAACATTTTGCAGCAATAGATTATAGATGCCTTAATTATGAAATAGGTAAATAGTTAAAAAAAGCCCTCTATTCAATTGGTGCTGTTTTTATTTATTTTTTGCATACATTGAAAAAAATAACAGTCAACACATATTTTTAATTTGTTTGGAATAGATGATTATAGATGCCTCAATTACGAAATATTTAAATAGTTTAAATTTTTAAGCCATATATTCAATTTGTGTTGTTTTTTTTATTTTTTTTGCATCCATTGAAATAAAATAATAATCAACACATTTTTATTTTGTTTGTCAATTATGATGTAAAGATAAATTTAATTGGAAATGCTTTTGTAACTTTTACATAAATCTCTGGTTTTGATTTACTCTTTTTTGTCGTTTTCACAGGAGGAGGAAGTTTTGAGATGCCAAGATATGGAAAATGCAATTGCAGACGAAGATTATGTAAAAGCAGTTAAATCTGCTATTGAACTACACAGGCCACACAAACTATATAAATTATTTGAGCTTCTTGTTAGGTTAGCATCATTATTCTTTATAAGATTTTCTTCATCCCTCTACTCTTATGTCTCGTAACTTGTGTTTTGCAGTAAAGGAATTCTTGATGATACAACAAAAATAACTTTTAAAACTCTTGAGAAAGGAGAAATCCTTGTTCTTCTAGAATACATCAGAGAATGGAACACGAAGATAAAATTTTGTGAAGTTGCACTCCGTATCTTTCTCCGGATAATGACGATGTATCCTCCTAAAAAAATACTTGAGGTAAAACACCATTTCGTCGATCTAAGTATATCCATTTTATCTATATTAATTATTTTCGAGGTTAATTCTCAAGTTGTGACTTGTGATGTCTTATTAGTTATTACCATGACCATATCATATTTACTTAATCAGAAAACATCAGATTTTAGATGTTGAGGTCATTTTAACGTTTTCCCATAACTACTGTTAGATATGTGTTCTTTCTTTCTATGCAATTTCTGGATGTAAAATGGATTGTTCATCTTTTTAACATTCAATATTGATCCTTTCATATCCTCAGATAAAAGGAGCAATTGAAATCATTCAAGGAATTGTACCATATTCACAAAGACATTCAACTCGTATAGATCGAATATCAAGGAACATCTACATATTAGACTACATTTTACATGGAATGTCAAAGATAGAGCCAGATCGTAGTTTGTTGGAATACAAGAACACCAAAACAAATGATGTATTGCCAACAACTAACAACAATGAAAAATCAGACTTAAAGATCTCTTCAAAAAAAAGAAAATCAGACATGTCAGGTGCTGATGAAAAATCTAAGGATGCATTGCCAACAACCAACAACGTTGAAAAATTAGACATAAAGATCTCTTCGAAAAAAAGAAAATCAAATATGTCAGGTGCTGATAAAAAGTCAAAGGATGTATTGTCAACAGCCAACAACCATGAAAAATCAGACAAAGAGCTCGTCAAAAAAAAGAAAATCAAATATGTCAGGTGCTGATAAAAAGTCTCACTAGTGTCTCTAAACACTTAGTATAGTGGTAAAGTATGAAACCACTAATAATTGGAGTTGGTTATCTTTTTTAGGTGGGGAGGGTTTTTTGAATTTTCAAAAATAACATAGGTTCTTTTTTCATATTGTTTATTTACTTGATATGAAATTTTGGTATTGTTGTAAGAAATTATTAAACATTTGAGTTCTTAGAAAGAAATTTGAGTTCTTTATATAGGTTCAAATTGGGCAGACAAATTCAGATTTGCAACAAGCTCTTGAGCAACCCAACTATCAATTCTAGTGCAGTTAATAAGAAATTTGATTTCTTATATTTTGATTAACATCTGTATCTTTCTTCGTCTATATAAGTTTTTTAATACAGAAAACTTTTTCTTTTAATGGTAAGTAAAACTTTCAAATAGATGTATTATAAATCTATAATTTGTTTAAAATAGGTGTCTATAACAAACAAAACTAATGATCTCAATATCTCATCCAAATTTGCATTTTGAATTGAATCATGGAAAAATACATAAAAATGGTACCAACTCTTAGTCTTGATATTTTGAAATGAGATTCGCAAGTTCAGAACATACAATTCAAACAAAGCAAAATAGCAAATTAAGATGTCTGTTTATCAAATCAATCCCACAGTTGATATTTTGAAACTGCAGACTATGTTCCACCAACATTGAGATGTTGAAGCTGTGATTCAAGTTCACTCTGTCCAACCTCAACCTCAACCTCAACTTCTTCACCCTCACTACCACCTTCTCCATCAACATCATTCTCATCCAAAGGTCCAAGCACATCACCAGAGTTTGCAGATTTGAGTATTTCCTTAACTTCATCAATTCCTTCATCCGATATAGCATTGCCATTTATGTTAAGAAGTGTAAATTCAGGTTTGTTAGTCACTACCGCCTGTACTAAACACCTTGCACCAGCACGTCTGATTTCATTGCAGCTCATATCAAGTTCCTTCAACTTTGCATTTCCCTTTTCTAGTGTCTTGCCGATTTCAATTGCTCCCTCATCCATGAGTTCATTTTCAGATAAATTCAGTGTATGGAGATTTTGCTTTAATGAAATGAACTCCACAATTACATTAACAGCTTTACTAGTTATACCATTCCCAGCAATTTCCATCACTTCAAGAGAAGGTGCGACTTCTTTTAATGCTTTCAAGATAGCTATGCTGCCTTCGTCTTCCAAATTTAAGTAGCTAAGGTAAAGTTCGGTAAGGCCATGGAGCTTTTGGATGGTTTTACTTAGAACTATTCCAGCTTCTATGCCAAACATGTTATCCCTTATGTCAATTTTCTTCAAATGAAGGCAAGTGCCCAAACTTTCTGCCAACTTGACTCCTCCAACTGAATCCACCCTGGTGGATGAGCACCTAAAATCCTCTAGCAAGAGTGACTTCTTTACAATGGCAGCAATTGCAATCCCACCCTCATCACCAGACATATTATTGTGGAAATGAAGAACCTTGAGCTTCTCTGTTGAAGGAATGAGTTCACATACTGCTTCTGCAGCTTCAGGTGATATGCCATCATTCATCAGATAAAGTTCTTCTAAGTTATTCTGAGATTTTAAGAGAGAATCGAATGCCCTAACACCCTTCTCACCCAAGGCATTGTTTGAAAGGTTAAGATACCTCAAAACACAGCCTTCTAGGGCCTTTGAAAATATCCTCATGACTTCTAGTGCTTCGTCTTCTGGTCTTCCCGCAATGAAATCTGAGAGGTCAACCTCATTCAGTTGATGTTTGAGAGATGCAAGGATGGGTCCTGCAATATTGGCAGCATCCAAACCAAAGCTCCGATTGCTGATACAAATTTTTGAGTACAAAGATCCTTCAACTGTCAGTGGTTTGAGAAGTTCTTCTGCTTCTTCACCTTCAAGAAAAGCTCTCTGGCCTCCAGATATATCAAATACCATTTTAGGACGTGTGGAATCCATATCAAGTTTATCTACCGATCCATTATTCTTCTTCTGCTTGGGGCCTCTTTTGATAACTTCTAGCATAAGTTTGCTAGTTTCCTTGGCATAGAGCTGTACCGTCGAGCTTCCATCATCATCTCCCTTCTCAAAAAAATCATTAGCAATTGCATATCCAGTTTCTTCTAGTTCTTCGGCATCCAAACGTGCTTCTTCTTCACTCAGAAGACCATACTTCCGAGAAAAAATAGACTCAGCGGAAAGATTCTTGGTCATTCGTTCCACAAGCATTGCACGAGTGGTCTTGCTTGGTGGCCATAGCTTAATTGTAAATGTACCACGAGGTCCACGAAAACCTTGCTCCTCAGCCTCCATGAAGAGATATATTTCTGTTTAAAACAACTCATCAAGATGCATACAAAAGGGTGCATACATGATATAACCAAGAACATGGAAGAAACTAAAGCAAGTATAAATAGAATCAAACTACATTTCTGCACATTGATCGACTAAATTTAAAAAATAAAAAATTAAAGCTGAACAATTCGATTTTCACAAATAAGAAGAAGGATGAGTTTGCTAGTGTTCACTGACTGCACCTAGAATTTCTCACAAGGGAACGGCTAGGGTTGCAAATAAATAGATAATTGAGAGATCCCCATTCCAAAAAAAAAACTATTTTACTCCTAATCGATTGAATTTCTTATTCCATCGTATGAAGCATTTAACATCTAAATATCAAATCATTTATGTTTGATCGATCTTGTTCTTGATCTTTCTGAAGAGTGGGAAAGGCAAAAAAAAAAGTCAAATAAAAACAAACAAAAATCGATCAGATCAGATCACATCACATCACAGCAGATCAAAAACCGCAACATTAGCAAAATTAGCACTAGCAGTAACAGAAGAATACCTCGGATCCGGATCTACTGTAATAAAATATCTCCGGCGGAGGAAGAAAATCCGGCGGAGAGGGACGACGGTAGATCGGAAAGGGGTAAAGTTGCAGAATGGTATCGACTATCGAGGTTTTGATATAACCCCATAGGCATAACCCTAACTAAGTGTGTTTAAAGGGAACGTATCACAACCGTTCGATTTCGAATATCCATCCATCTATCCATCCAACGGACGTTATTTCGAATTTCGAATCTAACAAACCAACCCACCCACTTTGGAAGAAAAAAAATCAAAACCGTCCCCTGAAATCCATTGATTTTCAAAAGGTGAAATTAGAGTTTAACCCTTAAGGAATAATCAATTAAGACAGTTACAAGGCTTTTATTGCAAGGCTTTTGTTCAGTTAGTTGGATTAAGGCCCATGGCCCATATATTTATACTAGAAGGAAGTAATGGTCAAAATAATGGTAATTGAGGGTAACCTACTAAACACGTCCGACCATGGTTAGTGTTGTACCACGGACCGTTGGGACCGAACCATCCGCATTCGGGCCCAACTGCACGAATGGGCTGGACCGAGGAAGGCCCAGGAAGCTGCCGAGCCATCTAGGGTAAAACTATAAATACCTCCCCTAATCCAACAGGGGAAGGGATGGATAGTTGAGAGAATTTTCCAAAGGAGTTGTGGGTATGAGCATTCGTCTGTGAGCCCACACACCATCCGTTAGGGTTTCAAATCGGTCGGGTATGAGTGATTTTTTTCACGCGAGCAAAAAAATTGCTCCGACCAAATCAGGTAGGATTGTGGTTTAAAAAAGCGAAAAACAAGAGGCGTTTTAGATAAGTAAATAGAAATTAAAACACATTGATCGAGACTCAAACCCTAAACCTTCATTCATTTTAATAATGACTGTGATCAACTGAACTAATCGAGTTGTGTAAATCTATATATAAAATACATATAAAGGTAAAAACTTATTTTGGTTGTGGCAGAAGATTGTGTATTATGTAGTGAAGAACCTGAGATAATATCGCATGTTTTTTTCAAATGCAGGTTCATGAGATGGATGCTAAAGGAGGGCTTTGATGTAGCGGTGGGGATTGGTGAATACACAAGACATTGGAGATTTTGAAGCGACTCATGAAATTGAGAAAATCACTCCTGGATCAAAATGTTGGGGATTGCATTGGACAATGCTTAATTTTATACTGTTTCACATATGGAAGAAGCGAAACTAACGTCACCATGGAGGAATCTCAACCTCGCAAAAAATGATCATAAGGGAATGTATCAGATTGACGGAAATCGGTTTCAAGGAAGGAAAATTCAAAAAGCCACACAAGAGGAACGCAGAAGTGAGGGCATTGCACCAATGAGATGCTTTTCAGTTGCTGATCCACAACAGGATGGAAGAAGGAAGTTAAAATTGATTAACTGTCGAGCAAATCCGTCTCTTTAGATAGAGAATAAATATAATTATATTTAAATCAATTGTTTTTGTGTGTTGAATTTCTGTAACCTTAATTTTTTTTCTCTTAATATATCAAGCAATTTATTCAAAAAAAAAAAAAAAACTTATTTTGGAAGTGAATATAGGAATATCATAAATGAACTTGGCATCAGACAACCGTAACTGGGTTGAGCCCCCCTGAGACTCGTGGAAGATCGAACATTGTAAGCAAGCCTTGGGTTGAAGCCGGACCCAAATCACACATCCAACCCTTAAATATGGATCAAAAAGAGAAGAAGTCGAACCATCTGAGAGGACATGACCAGTTAATCCCCCTACACATTTGCTAGACTGTTCATTTATTTTAAATTGAGATACAACCTCAAGATATGATCCATATGAACATCATTTGAAGCAAGCTTGATCAATGATCATAGTACCCAAAAAAAATGATCATGATTCATGGTCTGTCTGGATTGGTTGATTTGCTGAAAAATCATTTTCTTAAACAAAACCTTAAAGTTTAGAATGCATAAATAATACAACAACAAAAAAGAAAACCCAACACTTTAAAGTTTAAGAACATAGGAAGAACAAAAAACAACATAGGCAGATATAGATTACCAAAAAAGGTCTCTCAAAACTCTACCTTACTGTGACTATATCATCGATCTTAAGGATCATCCGCACACATTCTGTAGATAATGTGACTGCACTAGTACTCACCAGGAGTGGCTGAACCACATTTTCCTCTAAGATATTAGTTATTTGGCCTTTCCTGACATTGATTCCTGCATTAACCTCTCCTTGAGCATGGCGGTTTCTCAGCTCAGTCACAATCGCTATTGGGTTCAGACCTGCGTTCTCGGACAAAGTATATGGGATGACTTCAAATGCTTCGGCAAACTCTTTGATGCAATAGCTCTCCATTCCTTGTAATTCTTTTGCCCACTTACCGAGATTCATTGATAACTCAATCTCTGGTGCACCACCACCCGCAATCAAGAACCTTTTGTTCACCAAACACCTATCCATGGAAAAGGTAAAATTTTATTTACCATGAAATATAAGATGAATTCAGAAATACATAACTGGATAAATAATCATTTAATTGCATTCATCATATTATTGTGAATTTAGTCTGTACACAAAATAAGAGAAAATATGTGATTAATGTGAAGCGATGAATGTTAGGAATATGTGACTAATACAAAAGGATGTTTAACTAAAACATTAGATATGTCACTAATGTGAAGAGATGCTATGGAATATGGATGTCTTAACACTTTGACTAACACTACTCTATGCAATAAAAAAAGATTTACCAATGTGATTAATGTTTAGGTTAAATAATAGGAATGCAAGAGGTGCTTTAATTTTGCATTTATTAAAATATATAACAGGTAGAATAATAATGTAATAAACAAAATATTAAAATTTAAAAGAGTTTAGGTGTAAAGATCACCTGACAACACAAAGAGCATCGTGAAGACTACGTTCAGCTTCATCAAGGACCAACAAATTTGAACCTCTGACAAGCACAGATGTGGTCCGTCCCATATCCTTGATCCCAGTAATTTTCACAACCTTTCCATCTCCAATCGAAACTTCCTCCACACAATCTGCGAAACCAAGCTTCTCCTCCCTAAAATGCTCAATATTCGCAATCGGCAAACAGTTAAGTGTCTTAGTAATGAATTCTATCTCATCTCTCTCAACATCCCTAATCACCAATATCTTCGCTTTTGCAAGATAGTGCAGGGATAGATCAGTAACAGCATCCCTCAAAATGCTCTTCTGAATCAACAACACATTACACCCAGTTGCCTTAATCTTCTTAATCATACCCAGAATATAATTCCTTTCCTCTTTCAGGATCCTATCCATTTGTGTATAATCAGAAACAACAATACTCTGCTCGATATCGGTCTTTGGTGGAGAGATCTGAAACTGAATAACAGCGATCTTGGCATTTTCGACCCTAGATGGCCCGCCTGCTGAATGACTTACCTTCTTATCAAAGACAAGTCCTTTCACAAGTTCGGTATCATCTACAGTTCCTCCTAGCTTTTTCACTATCTTAATATCATTAAGATCAACGAGCTCCGGATATCCCGGATCCACTACTGACAACACAGAGTCAACGGCTAATGGAGCCAGCAACGACGAGTACTGACTTACCACCTTTGAGTTTAAAGATGTGGCTGCAGACTTAATAAGAGTCTCACGATCCGTGATCTCAAGGGGAACTGCCATATCTTCGAGAATCGTAATAGCACGGGCAGCAAGCTTATGAAGAGCATCTGAGACAGCAGTGGGATGAACACCTGAAGTAAGAAGAGATAACGAACACCGCAAGAGAGCACCGGCAAGGACAACGACGGTAGTAGTCCCATCACCAGCAGCAGAATCCTGTGATCGAGATAGATCGACGAGCATTTTCGCAGCAGGCTGTAGAACCTCCATCTTGTTGAGGATTGTAGCACCATCGTTAGTAATGATAACATCCCCATTTGCCGACGAGATCATTTTGTCCATTCCCTTCGGCCCCAAACTCGTCCGCACTGCATCGGCAACAGTACGGGCTGCGAGAATATTGGCCCTCCGGACATCATCTCTACGCTTCGTATCGATGTAGCTCTCGGTCTTTGCTGATCGGATCGGTGCGGACGGTGCTGCTACGGTAGCCATTGTGATGAAGCGAAAATCCCAATTTAAAAACTCCTAAATCGAGTGAGTTAGAATGAGGAGAGAAAGACAGATAAATGAACAAAAAAAATCAACGAAAAAACCACAAAATCAAAACTTGGAAAATCCAACACTACACTGCTACACATTGATCGACAATTTTTTTGTTTTGTGGTTTAAAGCTCGACAGCGTGATTTTCGCAAATAAGGGGAAAGTGGAAGTTCGCGCTGAACCTAGGGTTTCTCACAGGGAAAAAACTAGGGTTGCAGATAATTGAGAGATCCCGATTAAAATAAAACTATTTCTAACCCTAATCTATTGAATTTCTTGTTACTTTGCATGAAGCATGAAGCATTTAACATCTGAATATCTAATAATCTATGTTCGATCGATCTTGCTCTTTCTGAAGAACAGAAAAGGCAAAACAAAGAAGTAAAATGAAAACAAACAAAAATCGATCAAAGCAGATCAAAAACCGCAACATTAGCAAAAATAGCAGTAACATAAGAATACCTCCGGCCTTGATCTACAACAGAATATCTCCGGTGAAGACAACGGAGCCGCGGAGGAAGAATAACCGGCAGAAAGGGACGGAACAGAAAAGTAGCAGAATGATAACCCACAGCCCTAACTAAGTTTTGAAGGAACGCAGCACAGCCGTTCGATTTCGAATATCAAATTTCGAATCCAACGTGTAAAAAAACCAGTTTGAAGCCAGGTTTAGACCCAGACCTTCGAATCAGACACGGTTTTCTTAATGGGACGGGATCAGAACTAGGTCTTAAGTTTTGTATACTAAAACCCAAGAAAAAAAAGTGATATTATGGTTTAACCTTTGAAGACATTTATAATGAAAATGAACGGACATGATTACATTCTCATGAACTTTTTCACCATCTCATTCTCACAGAAAAAGAGGATAAGAAGAACCTGGGTCTCTCTCAGTTTGAAGCCAGGTTTAGATCCAGACCTTTGAGTCAGACACGATTTTCTTAATGGGACGGTATCAGATCTAGGTCTTAAGTTTTGCATACTAAAACCCAAGAAAAAAAAGTGATATTATGGTTTAACCTTTGAAGACATTTATAATGAAAATGAACGGACATGATTACATTCTCATGAACTTTTTCACCATCTCATTCTCACAGAAAAAGAGGATAAGAAGAACCTGGGTCTCTCTCAGTTTGAAGCCAGGTTTAGATCCAGACCTTTGAGTCAGACACGATTTTCTTAATGGGACGGTATCAGATCTAGGTCTTAAGTTTTGCATACTAAAACCCAAGAAAAAAAAGTGAAATTAGAGTTTAACCTTTGAAGACATTTATAATGAAAATGAACGGACATGATTACATTCTTATGAACTTTTTCACCATCTCATTCTCACAGGAAAAGAGGATAAGAAGAACCTGGGTCTCTCTCAGTTTGAAGCCAGGTTTAGACCCACCCAGACCTTTGAGTCAGACACGATTTTCTTAATGGGACGGTATCAGATCTAGGTCTTAAGTTTTGTATACTAAAACCCAAGAAAAAAAAGTGAAATTAGGGTTTAACCTTCATTAATATAGTGATACATGATTGAGTTTGATTTTGTCTCAATCATTCCTTAACAAGAACAACTATTAATGTTCTTGTTTGTTTTCTTTTGTCAACTATGGAATTGAAGAGTGAAGATCAACTACCAACCATATTTTAAAAAAGTCAAAAAAACATACAAAAAAAGTAACATTGTCCAATTAATTGAAATCCGATGGGTAATTCAACTGTATTTTCTGTGTACGTTGTTTAAATAAATACGTGATTAGATATTGTAAGTAATACTGTGGTACAGTCGTCATTTCTCGAACAGTTAATGTTGGACGACTGTATAGTAGTAAGAGTCGACGACTTTGAGAGTACTGTAATTAAATCGCACGCGTTCTGTTTCCGCTCTATTCTTATGTCAGGATCTCAGAGTGTGCATCCCTGGAATGGGGAAACTCGATCCTAATAATCTTATTTATAGAATTTCGGCTCCATTCTTGCTCAGACATGTTCTGGGGAGAAATCGAGATTACAGTTGACAACTTCCCTTGATGAGACAGTACTGTGCCTTGTGAAATTAAGGTCCTGTAGTTTGTCTCTCTGGAGCAACCCAGTGATATCCTAAGGTCTGTTCAGCCAAATCCTGACCTAGCCCGGTCTGTACTGATGATACCCCTGGCTTGCTGGAGCGGCCCAAAGATACCCCTACCTGGCTCGAGCGGTAGAGCAAAGTTCATAAGTAATAACCTTCTAGAACGAAAGAAGGCATGTTAGACTTGATACTGGACTACACTAGAGACAGAGAAAGAAAGATTAACAAAACCCTAATTCGATCGTGTACATCCATTTTCAACTGTGCGTACGCGCACCATCAGCAACTGTGACCAGTTGAATCAATCTTTTTCTTCTCAACGAAGATCCTGATGCAACACACTGAAATTCAAATCCTATACCTTCAACCACTTTAATAGTACTCAACTGGGTTGGTATACGTTGGTGGTTGTTGAATCTTGAAATTAAGTTGTAGGTGGTTGGTATAAGTACGTATTTTAATTGAATTTTTTTCCAACCGTTTAATGTCCTTTAGAAGAACGGTTTTTTGTCGTTTAGAAGATTGAGTCAACGATATTAAGTCAACGAAATCAGAATCACACTTAATTACTTAAATGCCATTAATCATTATAAATACTGTCATTAATTATTGGACCATTAAGTAATATTTAAGTGACTCATTCAAATGGTCCCATTAACTTGTGGTCCGAGATCTAATAAAATATTATTTCAATTAAGTTGACCATCGGTTAAGTTAGTTTTTCAGATACGGTTTTTCTTTTTTCCATCCGACAAGTACGTGATAAATAAGTAAATAAAAATTAAAGTACATACACTGAAACTCGAATCCTAAACTTTCAGCAGTTCATCTATATTATCAGTGAAAATTACCATCTACCACTACAAAAAACCAGCGTAGTCCTGACGGCAAATGCTGGCGGCCGATATAAGGTTAATTTTTTGTATCTAGCTCGCTCAATTGACCGGTCACAATAGCTTATAATCAGTTGTTTGCTGAAGGTCCATGGTTCGCTGTATACGTAATTTTTATTTTATTTCCATCACGATATAACCAGTGTTATATTATGCGACTTTCTGTGTCTTATAAATCGCAGTTTTCTGTGAGATAATGAAAATGAAATATCTCGTGAGATATTGATAGATTCACCATTTAGAAGACATATCCTACAGTTATCAGTGTTTTTTGTCTTTCTGGGGACCACATCTCGAGGTCAGACCAGTATCATGTACATTTCGAGAAGAACAGACGACCGAATTCAAATATCTCACGAGATATCTCATTTTAATATCTATATGACCTGAAGGCCTGCAGCTAATCCTTTTTGCAGTATACATAGCCATAGATCGATTAAGACAGGCGATCCTAGCCATAGATCGATTAACACAGACGATCCTAGCCATAGATCGATTAACACAGACGATCCTATCTGCCACTATAAGTCCGTCATACCAGGCCATTTTTTTTGTAGTGATCCTAGTCTATAATATCCACGGGATTCTGATGAGATATCATTCATCCTACCATTAATTTCGTATCACACGGTAATTAACCGTCGTTTGTGTACTAGTAATAAATTATTGATAAGTAGTTGCAAGTATTTACGTATCTTGGCATTATAAACGTCTTTAAATCTGAAGTTGCCGGAGATCGGAAGATAGAGGGAGATGGTCGGAGTGATGGAGAGAATAATGGGAGATTCTTGGACATGGAGTTATCTTGTTATTCTTCTGATGATATCATCGGCGATAGGTCTGACCACACTGACGAGATTACTGGCGACGTTCGTTCAATGGATCTACGTTTACTTTCTCCGGCGACCCAAGAACTTGAGAAGCTACGGTACATGGGCGGTGGTGACTGGAGCGACAGACGGAATCGGAAAAGCCTTCGCCATTGAACTTTCCAAACAAGGGTTCAACATGATACTCATCGGCAGATCCAGTACAAAACTCAGTTCTGTCTCCTCCGAGATCCTTCAATCCGTTTCAACTCGACCTTGTAAAATCACGAAACTGACACTGGATTTCTCCTCCGACGAAGACCTCGTGAACTGCGTCGAACTTGTCCGGAAATCCACGGCTGGACTCGACGTCGGTGTTCTGGTGAACAACGCCGGAACGACGTACCCACATGGCATGTACTTCCATGAAGTCAGCGAGGATCTCTGGAAGGATATCGTGAAAGTGAATGTCGTGGGATTGACGATGATGGTTCAAGCTGTTCTTCCTGGAATGTTGGAAAGGAAGAAAGGTGCTATTATCAACGTCGGATCAGCCGCCGCCGTTGCCGTTCCTTCTTTTCCTCTGTTCACGATTTACGCCGCCACCAAAACGTGAGTTTCTAATATTTGTCTCCTTCTTTGCATTTAGAACCCTTTAGGTTTCTTTAATCTCATTTCAGTCCTTCTAAATTAGACATGCGACGTGCATGGTCCATGCAAGTTGTTGAATGCATTTATTATGGATTTATTTTAGGTACGTCAGTTCATTTTCAAAGAGTCTTCACACGGAATATAAGAAGAGAGGAATAGATGTACAATGTCAGGTGATTTTTATCTTATTTTTAATTATACCACTTAACCCTAATCTTAACCCTATTTTTAATTATATCACTTAACCTTAACCCTAATCCTAATCCTATTTTAAATTATATCACTTAACTCTAACCATAATCCTAACCCTAATTTTCCAAATATCACGTTCAGTTGAACTATTTTTACAAGTAAAATGACCCTAACCCTACACTGATTTTTAGACTGACCTTGACCGGCTGACCCTATAGACTGTCAACAACTTTAATATGTAGTACTTAATTATATATGCTGATCAGTTGAGTTTATCTTCTTTTATAAAAGTCGATCTGTTTTTTTTATAACGAGGGTATATTTCTACAAGTAGCTAGAATTAAAGACCTGCCTTCAAGTGATATATTAAGACCAGATAATATATCACTGGTTGCATTTGGTGGAAGTTAAATGAAAATTACGTACGTACAGACTTACTACAGTGCGAGAATATAATGATAGCTAGAATTAGAAGCTAAGAGACAAATTAAATTAACACACAATTAATGATATTTCATTAATGGAAACCTTTAATGATATGATTAATTTCTTTATATGACTGTTTATCAGCAAATAAGCCAGCAGGGGCCGGGTGTGATGACTGAATTGTCAAATAGGTTGATAATTAATATAAGTGATCGGGTTCGAACAAGTAGCGATCCATGAATAGGTAGACCTAACTTTGACTTAAAATAATGATAACTACACTGAAAGATTAACTCAACTGGTCACAGAAAATGATCGTGGCTAAATTAATTGGCCGTGGCTAATATTTAGCCATTTCCGTAGCAAAAAATCAGTAGCCATCAGACCTACAGCCACGACCTCTCCTGTGGTTAATTTCCGTGGCTAAATCAATTTAACCACGGATTTTACCATTTAGTCAGTGATCTTGGCCGTGGCTGTTTCCCTGTTTTCTTGTAGTGAAGGTTGTGTACGTAATTTTTTTTATTTAATTCTAACACGATTAACCAATGATATATTATATGACTCTTGTATATATATATATATATATATATCATCTGGAGGTAAGTCTTTTTACTTATCAAAAGGTACCTGAATAACCTGATCTTCATCATAACAAAAAGGTTGCTTATAATTTTTTCTTAATATGTAGATTCCAATGTATGTGGCCACAAAGATGGTGCCATTGATCAAGAACACGACATTTTTCGTTCCATCACCAGAAGAATACGTTCATGCGGCAATTCGACAAGTTGGTTATGCGTCTTTAAGTGCACCGTATTGGACGCATTCGATGCAATGGTGGTTTGCTTCTTTGATTCCAGACGTATTTTTAAATAGTTGGAGGCTCAAATATGGAATCCATAATCGAAAGATGGGGAAATATAAAATATAATTATTTATGGTATCAGAGTCTGTTAAATTATCAAATTTCAAATGAATTATCATGCATTATTAACGATAATATGAATATTGTTTAAAAAAAGTAAAATATTTGGAAAATTGAGAGAGATCAAATTGGGTCGGATTCGAGACAAGTCCAGTTGAACCTGAACCCAATTAATTAGAATTAATCGACCGATCCAGACAACTAAAGAAAGTTAAAATTAACCCAAGTTCGATTCTTTTACCTAAACGAATTATTCAGGCTAATTTATTAGTTTATTTTGTCCAAAAATTATTTATGTGATTATGCTCATTTAATTTAACTCTAGTTATATATATGGAGGGAGATTTAGATTTCAGATGAGATACCATAAAAATGATATTTTATGAGATAATGACCATTGCTGAAGCGCAGGAAGTTTTATCAATGCATATCTTGGCGTACCGGAGGCTCTAAGATCCACGAACAGAACTCGATCTAATCTCTGTTGATGAGAGTGACTGGTGTACAATCATGTGTCAGCAGTAATCCTCCCTAAAAAGGGCACGTGACAAGACGTGTATTAATTAAATTCCTGTTGCGGAGACGCCGTCGGAGACAATGTGAACGAACCCCCAATTAAGTCCAGGATGGTCGAGACGTAGCGTGGTGGCCAGAGACGTAGCTAGGGTTTTCCGCCCAGTAGAAAAGGGACATTTACCCGTATAAACTGTCAAGAACGAGCGTGAAGGAGGAGATCGAGTAATTGAAAGAAGAATTTAGTTAATTTGTATATGATTAACTGTGTAAAATTGATTGATTGATTAATTGTCAATACAATGTTATTTATATATTGATTAACTACTAATCTTTACACTTAATCAATAACTGACTTAACTATATTACTTAATATCTGGGCTGGACTCATTCTAGCCATGGTCCATATGTCCAACTCCTATCCGTTAATTCAGTTATGACATTGCTGCAAAGATACATAAATAAATAATTAGAAATAACAACCAGGTCCTTGTTTGACCTGGTTTGTACTTGGGTTAATTATTCAATAACCCTTATGATAATTTCATAATCTTTATGTATTCAAAACTATTAATAATAATTGGATATTTATGAAATTGTCCTTTCATAAAATGACCGTATAGCTATATATATCAGGTTGGTTATGTGATAACCTTCTATTTATTTTTATTACACTTAGATTCTAATAACGTTTTATTGAAACATTTGTTAATAACCCTTGGATTATGTTTATTTCACTTAGGTCCTAAATTTATGTTTTATGGTAAATTGTTATTTTTACCCTAGATTTTAACATAATATCTTATAACGTGTACCGTCAATCATAATCGTTTATTTTTACTTTTACTCTCGAGATCTTTTTCAGGTTTATAATAATAAAAAATGAGATATATAATGGAATATCGATAAATCAAAAATAAGATGAAATTAATATTTCATGAGATATCTCATCATGTAAATCGTTTCCTATATATATGTAGTTAAATTTTATCTAAAGACTAAACTATCATATTTACAAAAGTGAGATGTCTTAAAGTCTAACTTGTAAAATTAATGGGCCTTTGTGGTTTTATTGAGTCTGGCCCAACAGTAGATCCAAAATTATTGAGATACCTAAAATGACGATATCTCCTAAGATATTGATAGATCTATCATTCATATATAGAACATCTTAAGGTTATCATTTTTTTTGTCTTTTACGGATCACATCTCGAAGTCAGATCAGTATCGTATCTCAAGGAAAACAATAAACGATCAATATCAAATATCTCACCTGAAACTAGTTTTATATATATTGACGAGGGATCAGAGACGGTCGCCCGCATCATGCGGCTGTCGACGGTAAGGTTACCTCCACCTTCAACTTACAACTGTCACCGGACTTCAAATGGGTTCTATCTATGAACAGAGGGGATTTATCTATGGTGACCCAAATGGTTACACGCCGTTTCTCCTACTGTATTTCTGATCAAGACTCCTCCGGCATTCTCCTCATCGGAGACACTGAACTCCCATTCAGTTTATCTCTCAACTACTTATGGAGACGATAGGTTGCAGGTAATCTCGGCATTGAAGGTAATCTCGCCTTTGATATGTTCCACATCGGAGAATATATGGACCCATCGCGAACTGCAACCGGACTGCAACCGGACTTCAACCCATCGCTGGTCATCGCGAACTGCAACCGGACTTCAACCCATCGCTGGTCATCGCGAACTGCAACCGGACTGCAACCGGATTTCAACCCATCGCTGGTCATCGTGAACTGCAACCGGACTTCAACCCATCGTTGATCATCGCGAACTGCAACCGGACTGCAGTTCACCCGCGGAACACCCGCTGGTCATTGCGGAACTGCAACCCATCGGGATTCGAACGGCCGGATCGGAGGTCCGCAAAAGGGACCGTCCGAACAAAGGGCCGTCCCAGAATCGCGCCCTATGTATATTATAGAAGAATTTTTCAAAATTTAGGTTTATAAGAGGTCGCACTATGCATGTGGCAGACCTCTGGTGTACCAGTTATCGTATCCACGGTAAACGCTGGCCGGGTAGCCAAGTTCTGAGCGGATAATTGCTGAATGCATCTAATATTAAATTAGTAAGCCAATTAATGCTCTCCTATTCCAACTTCACCAGAGCCTACGGTCGCACAACCAAGACAACGACATACTCTCCGCCCCTGAGGGGATGGAACGACAGAAGTATTGGAGCGACAAAAGTTATCATATTTTCGTGACGATTTTAGTAATGACGGATTATCAATGACGAAAATCTGCCACTGATGAGTACTATTGGTGGTCGGTGGAAATCGATCCCCCACCAATAGTTCGCCCTCAGTCATCAATAGTCCGTTATACAAGGTGTCTTTTTTTGTTGATAAAAATCATAAAAATGAATGATTTGATTATTAACAAATCAAGCTTTAAGTTTGAAGCTAGAATCAAAAGTAGTAGTAATGGAAGATCGAGAGGAGGAGAAAGAGAGGAATTAATTAAGAAAACATTACACATGCATATTATATAGATCGAAGAAGAAGAAGAAGATCCGAATTCCAATGATGGTCAATGAATCAACCGGATCTCATCTTATTGATCTGGTTCAACGCCGGCTGGAGAATATTGTAAAGAACCCAACCAACGGCTGGAGCGATGACGAACAACAGAAGAACACCTCGGTTATCCCCAGACGAAACTGTGCTGTCTACCGCCGCCGACGCACTGGGTGTGTAAAGAAACCCAGAAGCCGCAAGTCCGCCGCCGAGGCCAAGACCGACGATGACTCCTTTCTGATCCCGCATCTTGTTGATCTGGTTGAGAGCAGGTTTGAGTATGTTGTAGAGAACCCATAGAATTGCTGGGACCAAAGGTAGGAGAAGTGCCAATCCACGGTTGTCGGTGCTGGATTCTGCAATTTCGGCAAGTTGCTGGACCGCGAAGGCGTTATCGGTGTGGCTTAAGGCTGTGAAAACCGCACCGGCGATGGCACTGGAAGTGAGGTGAGTCTTCGAGATGGAGGTGTGGAGGGAGAGGAGGGAGATGGGTTTGGGGGTAGCTGTAGATAGTTTTGATGGGTGTTTATAGCACTTTGGGTTGAGCATTGTCGCCATTGTCGCCATTGTTGCAGCCATTGATCTAACGAATTTGGAAATTTGGAGATGGTTTTAGTTGGATGGAAAAAATAAAAAATAAAATACTTGGACTTTGATGTTAGCAAAAAAAATTAAAAAATAAGTAAAAAAAATCTGTGGCTGTGAAGAGAAGATTGTGATAAGAAGATTGTGTTTTGGGATTCTCTCCTTATCCTAAACTCCCAAAGGAGAGGAGAAGATTGTGATAGGTATTAGTAATTAAAAAAGAGTTTACCTTTATTCAAGTAAGTATAAGCAATGCACAAGAATATTAACTCAACTGGTCATACTAATTTTTAAAGTTTCTGAAAGCTTAAGATTCGAACATTACAAGAAAACAGATCTTTAGAGACAGATTCTGACTGTCCTTAAATCTGAAAAAAAGATTTTGTGAAAATTTCGCGATGCTAGCGACGGTTTGGAGACGACTATTTTCCGTCCCTAATTATCAATTAACAACGGTTTTTGATGATTAAGGACAGATTCTAACCATCCCTAAAAGTCTGTTTTTTTGTAGTGGAATTTTGTTGTGTGCGTATATTTTTACTACGATTTATCTGGTAATATAATAAGTGATTATGAAATTGTCGGTAGGCAAATATTTTACATCTAATAGACAGATACTTGGCCCCCGTTATAAAATAAAAAAGTATATTGGTAAGTAAAAAAAGGTTTACCTTTACTTAATGAAGTATTAGTAAGTAAAAAAAGTTTAAGTTTACTCATGTAAGTATATATATATTAGTAAGTAATACAAAACGAGATCAGTTTAACATGTTACATTAACTATTAAAATTTCTGAAAGTTCAGGATTCAAGTTTTGTTGTTTACATTTTTATTATGATTTGTCTGTTGATATATTATATGACTCTGACATATCAACCAAAGGTAAATATTTTTACATCTTGTAGACAAGTACCTAACCTCTTTTATATATATATATAAAAAGTATATTAGTAAGTAAAAAAATGTTTACCTTTACTAAGGTAAGTATATATTAGTAAGTGATATACAAAGAGATCAATTTAACTGATCACATGAACTATTAGAGTTTTGAATTTGAGTTTTGTTGTGTATATTTTAACTATGATTTATCTGTTGATATATTATATGACTCTGACATATCAACCAGAGGTAAATATTTTTACATCTTGTAGACAAGTACCTAACCTCCGTTATAATAAAAAAAAAAAAAAAAAGTATATTAGTAAATAAAAAAAAGCTTACCTTTACTAAGGTAAAGTATATATTAGTAAGTAATACACAAAGAAATCAGTTTAACTGATCACAATGACTATTAAGGTTTTGAGTTTGAGTTTTGCTGTGTATTTTTTTACTACGATGATATATTATGTGATTTGTCAGTTCCGCATCTCAATAAAATTAAATTTAGGAATGAATGAGTACCCTTTATCATGTTATTTTGTGAAGTTAATTGAACCAAAAAAAGATTCAGTTACCCACTTATAAGTCCACTATTTTCTTGTTCTGTATCATCATTATATCAGCCAGTCCTACGAAAAACCTATTTACAATGCAAACTCTTCTCACTTTATAGTCACAAAAACAATTCACATAATGTCATAAAAATTATAACGACTTGAGAAAAAAATAAATTTTCTGATGATACAACAACATAAATATAAATAACAAAAATCTCATGATACATATTCAAAGTTTATGTATGTTATAATATTACATAGTATCTAGGTGGAAAAGGAAGGTTGATACTTGATAATTGATAGGAGTGGGTGGGGGGACTGACTTATTTGGAGAGGGAGAAAAACAAATGTCTTTCAAAGCTTAAGAATAACAATATATAGAAAAAAAAGGTGAAAAATCCTTAATAATAATTAATAATAATAACAAAAACTACTCTCCTTTGTCTCTTTCAAAATTAACCTCTTCAATGGCTTGATTCTTGGTCTGCCTGCCTTACCACCACAACCAAGAAGATTTTGTATCCGATTTATCGGCGACCACCAGTAGGCCTCCTAACCGGAGGAGCAGAGTCCTCGTCGTCAGATTGAACATCACCATACTGCCATATCAACATCCTTTGACGTTTGGCCTTCTCCTGGTATTCTTCTAGTTTATCAAGTGCTTCCTGTTTTTCTCTGCTGTCAAACCTCTTCTTCCTCTCCAATCTGGCCAACCCTTCCTACAATGAAGAAAAATAGACACCAGGTCAAGTTAATTTGAAATCACTCAAAGAAAGGCAATGGAAAGAATATAAAAATTTAATTAATTTATGTCCACTAAAAACAAACAAACAAACAAACCTGCAGCATGTCGGCATTAATGCTGGAGCCTGATTCATCAAGCAGAGTAACAAATAGGATAGGTCCAGTACCCTGACCTTTCACTTTTCCACCAGATAAATCCTTCTCTTCAATTTGAGCTTTGTAGCTTGCTGACCCGCTAAGGGTTCTTTCACTTAGATATTGGGCTGCTTCATGACCAAAATCATCATCCAAACTTGGTACTTTAATATATGCAAGAGAGCAAAGCTGAGCAAGACCAGGTGCTGACGAGACTGAAGGATCAACTGGTCTCAAACGGCTATAAGGAAGTGATTCTTGATTCCCGTAATCAATATAGAATACCTCAAATTGATCTCTTGGCGATTCAACGGCCCGCGGTCCATTAACAATCTTTATATGCAAAAAAGAAATAGAACTGAAGATGTAAAATACCAAAGGTGGAAAAAATGTCAAGAAGAAATAATTATCATTATTTGCTTCTGTGTAGGTACCAATATTATTGTCATATTATATGATCTATGTCCTAAAAGATCTTTTTACAGTAAATTAAATCCTTAATTGTTGAATTTGCAGGATTCCACACACGAAATCCTGATTTATGTTGTTCCGTAATAAGATAAAGAATGAGTATATATCAAAAATCCATAATTCTTTAAACTTCACTCCTAAGTCTTTCATAGATGTATCGAAAAATTGAAGGAAAATCACGAGAAATACTAAACAGCTAATGATATTTCAAAGATAGAACGGAAAAAACTTAAAAATCTGAAAACAAAAATAACAAGCAGACAAGGACAAGACAGAGATGCATGAATAATACATGCAATTCATTGCTCTGTTAAAACCATGCACGATAATTAGAAGCAATTTATAGTTGTACGAATAAAATATTATTTTTTCAAACTTACCATGGCTCTGTTCCACGATCCATCTAAACTGAATTGAGCAAGAACAATGTCACCCTTTCCAGGATTAAATGCACCAATAACAGGGGCATCCAGAAGGCTTAAGGATGCAAGCTGTTTCTGAATTAGAGCTACCTTTTGATCTGCCTCCATTTGGATGTAGAATTGACCACCACTAATAACTTCAGTGACCACAACCTAAAGAGTGAAAACATATAAAATGATTGAATATAAACAATGGATGGGAAACCGACTTGATAATATGGTTGGCTAGTTGCTTCAAGATTACCCTATGAACTTCCTTGTTCTTATTTTGAATAGATCCATTGACAACATCATCCTGCCCCTCAACATAGTTTTCCCAAATCTACAAATATTAAATCATTACAGGATCAGAAAAGAACTAATCATCCCACAATATTATCATATTAGAAGAGAATCTCAAATTAACAAAGACCACACACCTTTAACTTCTGCTTCCGTGCTCTTTGTTCAGCCTGCATAAGAAGATGCGCTTCTGGGATTTTATCTGTGGCAAAATTTATTTGAATTTTTGCCAACCCTGCTTCAAGAAGAGCTACACCCACATTGTTCCTTGACTGAGTTGACTCCCACATAGTTCCCATAAAATTTCCAGCCTTATTAACCATTTCTACTTCAATCTGTAAAGGATTCATGCTTTCAATGATCAGAGGCAAAAGGTAAATTTCATTTATTTTAAATAAAGGAAAATGAAACACACCTCAACATCCCTCTGAAGTATCTTCCTGCGCATGAATGCTATAGCCTCTTCTGAAAAAGGTTCACCTCGGGCAGGACATTTAATGGCAGAAAAACAGAAGGCAATGCAACAGGTTTCCTTAGCTAGCAACAGTTTGAACCGATGGCCACTGAAGACATAATCAACAACAGCAGGTTGCCTTTTGCGTTGCAGAAATGGCAGAAAAGTTTGTGCTTTCCTTGCTGATGTCTGAAAGATGTGTAAAATACTAAATTATTGATGAAAATAAAGAATAACACAATAATAAGATCGATATGCTAAAGAAATGAAATTATTAAATATCTAACCCCTGTTAAATCAGTTATATGGGTTGCAGCAGATTCTTTTAGAGAATGCATCCCTTTCTTTCCATTGATTGCACGGGATTCCGCAGACAAAAGTGCATCGTAATAACTAGACCTCTCTTCAAAATCTCTGTGTCTAATTACGGTACCAAATCCCCGTGCAACAATAATTTCAGCAACATTAGCTCCGGATGGCCTGTTACTGTCAATAGATGAGGCAGGTGGAACATCTGCACCCTCTTTCTTTAAAGAAGGGACAAAGATTGATCCAAAATCCATGACTCTGGATTCGGCTACTGGATTTGTCCCATCACCTGCTCCCATCTTCCTAGAATACTCCATTGAAACATTTACCTGGAAAAACCTCATCAATTCCTGATGCTAAAATAAATAATTCAAAACATATTAAATGATCATTATTCATACTTGTTGGCCTATAAGGCGTGTTCGTAAAAATTCTTTTGCTTCACGGGCATAGGGTTGTGGTTTTTCATCTCTGCGAGAATTTCCCATTCTTGGACACCTGATGCTAGAGAGATTGACACGTCGTTCTGATAAAGGACTTTCCGTTGAAAGAGAATCATCGGAAACTATTATGCAATCACCACTTACCACTTCCACTACCTAGATTACAAAAAATGTGTAAAGTATACTAGTGTGTAAAAAGTTTGAGAAAGAGATGGATTGAGACTTGGGAGAAATGTATGTTTGAAAGTTAATTATAAACCAGAAAAGAATTAATTTAAAACAACACACCTTTCATGTGAAATTTTGGTCATGAATAGACAGAAAAGAATTAATTTAAAACAACACACCTTTCCTGTGAAATTCTGGTCATGAATAGCCTTTGAATTGGTTTGAGGTGGCACATAGTTAATCCATATTCTGATACGATCTTTCTTTGCTTGAAGTTCAGCACTCTTTAGCTGTCGCTTCGTAGCATCCTCCATCATATTTGCACTCCATTCTACATACTTTGCTAAACCCTGTGTAAAAATTGTAGGAAGTGAGAAGAAATGTATGTGATTCTTTACATACATATGTGATGAACTGATGGCACATTTTGTAACTATAGAATTCCATTTTTTGTTATCCCTATTTAAAATATTGTTAACCCAGTATGAAGTCAACATGTTACAATGCAAATCTTTCATCCTAACTAGTTCTTCACTTCTACTTCTTATATGTCAACCGAGTATAAAAAAATATTCTTAACTACCAGCTTCTAACCACTATTAACAAACTGGTAAAAAAAATTTAAAAAAAAAAATCAGTGGTCTTGAATAGCTCGAGATTGATGGGTAGATGTATAAAATAATTTGATGTCCATTAACATTTATAATATGACCTCAAAGATAGAAGTAGGATTTAAATATGTCAAGTATCGTTCCTTAAATAATATATAATATTAGAAAAGAATCAAAAGATCAAATTAATTTTTCCAGTTTATGGTAAAACCAAACCATGATTATATATACATATATTTGCCAAGCACACAAATAAATAACATACATTTTGTACAAGCTCCAAAGAAAGGTCCGTCGCTGAATCACCATCAGGATAATATACAGATCCAATTAGATTGTTAAATTTGTCAACACCCTCGAGCACAATACGGACCTGGAAGCAAAAAATCCCACATAAATTGGAAGATTTATCACGTTGAGAATGAAAATATAGTACAGCATAAAGAGGAGAAACCCACATCTCTGCCCAAAACACGTGTTTCGGTGAAGTATTTGGCTTCCTTGCCAAATGGATCTGGTGACATTTCATTGGAGGTTGCAGCTGAAAGTTTTTGTGCTGATGTTAGAGGACTTTCAGCTGGTGCATCTCCATTTGTATCAGCAGCTACTATTTCAGGCTCAAGTTTTGTAACTAATGATGTACGTCTTCCCATTGATGGAGACTGACATTTCATATAGGCAGATCATCAACAACCAGGAAACCATCTTATCAAGTGTACGGTGTACCGACTACCAACTAGAGTCAAACTTAATAAATGTGTTACCTGTACTCCAGCAAGAAAAACTTGAACAAACTGAAACCCAGGAAGCAAGTAAACCCTTATTGTGCTACCATCGCGAACGTTCTCTACAATTGCTTCCATAGTCTTTCCCTTGTTGGCAGCTAATAATGCCATGGCATCAAAGTTACTAGAATCTCCCATAGAAGAAGGAGGCAAGTCTCTAATTGCAGCTGCAGAAGCCCCTTGATCCTGCAATACATAGATAACACAAAAATTTCAGCATTTTACATTTTAAAGGAGAACGATAGAGAACAGAAGACAATAAAAGAAGGTTCCAAAATATCAAGTGAAAAAACATTCCAGATTCACATCTCTAAACATTTAAGAAAAAATCAAAACCTATCTGACCAATAATAATAGAACTATAGAAGTATTGAACAAGTAAAGAAACCTTGTTCCATCTTCCTAAGCCTTGTTCCTTAGCTTGCTCTTCTAGTTTTAGCAGTTCATCCAAGAAGGGGCTTGCTTCTCCTTTCTGTTGACCTTGTTCCCTGACCTATACATGTCACTGAAATGTGTTAAAAACATATAAAAAAACTGCTTGCACTTGGTAAATGCCATTGAGCTGTAATATATGTGAATCTTTACCTTTGCCCATCCTGCTGCAACTACCAACAGTGAAACATTTTTATCACCAATAAAAACAGAGCCAAACTCACGTCCTATGGATGGCACGGTGTAATCAACCTTGAAAGTAACCTCCTGAAAATATAACGGTGACAAAAGGTGAAAACCTAAAACTGAGACTCTAGGAGTAAAGACTAAATAAGAGTGAATTCTCCAAAATATAAAAGATGATTACCTTTCCAATGCAGAGTTTCCTCAAATACTCCCTACTTTCCCAGGCATATGGTTCATCAATACTATCTCGACGAGCCTATGATATGATAGGTTAGTAACAGTACATATGTATTTAAGAAATAAATCAAACAAAACAAAAATAAACATACTTGGAAACATATACTATATTTTTTTCAATTTATGACTTTAAGATTTCTTCACAAGTTTTGTTTATTTTCTTTGATAGTAGACATCAGATCTTTTAAGTTCATTCAACAATGTGATACAGTCAGCTTCCAGACCATATCACGAAGTTTTTTGCAGAAATTGATACATGATTTTTTTAAAACCATGTTCCATAAAATGATAATAAAACAAAAACTATCAAAAAGGCTCTATAAGAGTTCAAATGAAAATCCACCAGAGTATCGAAGTTACTCCAAATCCTAATATTCTATACAAAAAGAATAACCAATGATTCTATCAATGTTCTCCTTTCACAGCAAAAAGTCAACTATTCAATAGTCTTAAAAATTATAGTATATTTCGACATATATATAATTAGATATACAGTCAATGATGGCTAATGAGAATACCAATCTCGGAGAAATCAGGGAAGACAATGTTAGTGTTTTCTCTGGAGGAACATCTGCTTTCATGGTTCCTACAATAACCATACAATCCCCTGAAGAAACTGACTTCACTCTGCCTTTCAACCATCCTGTTGCAGAAGTGGATGACGCCATGGCAAAAGCTACGATCTGCATTACATGAACCATTGAAGATGAATTATTCCAGTGTTGCATGCATGTGAAGTGTGAACGGACAAAAATAAGCTAATCCGAAGAAGAAGAAGATGTAATATTTCACGATTGCCATCTGAATTTTATTTCTTATGAACCAAAACAAAATCTCATATTTACTTTAAAAAAAACAGCACGCAAATCTATAAACAGAAACGACGAGATTTCTCACTCGATCGCTAAACAAACAACAACGAATTACAGTTTCGACAAATCAAGTCAACATCCAACATCTCCACAATAAAAATAAAAACAAAACAAACGATAATTCTAAAGACCTAACCAGATCCCCAACGAAACGAAGCAATCCGAAAATGCAAACACAGCAGAAGATCAAAACCAAACCCGAACGACCGAATTCCGTCAAAATAATAACAACAAAACCTCAAAATAAGCTCCGAAACCAACAAAAACGATCGGAAAATTACAGATCAAGTCACATTTCCGGGAAAAACGAACAGATCTAAAATAAAAGCAAGCAAACGAACAAAACAAAAAAGATCAATCATGCATACATACACATACCTAGATAAAAATCGAAATCAATCACTTCGATCTCGATCCCGGCGACACCGTCGATGTTACGATGTCACGTTGGCCTTCGTGGTGCGGAAGAGACGAGAAACGGAATCGGGATGGGAGAGAGAGAGAGAGAGAGGAAAGATCTCAAGATCGAGGGATATTTATATTGGCATCAAGACCAAAGTCATACGGGATGAGAGAGGAGGTAGAAAGGTCACAGAGTTTCCAAAATTTACATTAATCGACCATCAAAGTCTTAAAATACATTTTTGTAATCTGGATCGTCCATTTTTTCACATCAAATCTCAATCCAAATATGGCAGTGATATATTTAGTTACCAAACATAACGGAAAAACCGTAAAACCCAAATATTTAAAATTACTAAAAATTAATAATCACGTTATATTTTTCCATTTTAAACTCCAAAGAAATCTAGAAATTATAGTATAAACGATGAGAAACTTCACGTAAATGTAATCATGTTCGTTCATTTTCATTTAAAAACATTACATCAACTATAGATGGTAATGATTAAAAAATTTTAATGCTCGTTTTCATCTGAAAGCTACTCATATTTCTTATAAATAAGAGCATTTATTTTTCTCATTTAAGGGAGAAAAACTTACTCATATCAATGAATGGGTCAAAACCTTTTTTTCTTTTGATAACCGAGGGTACATTCTCCACAGATGTAGAGCTGTCAATTTCCGGATGTATACCAGAGTCACATAATATATCATCGGATAAATTTAAATGGAAATGTACAAAATAAAATTCGAACCCTCAACCTTAAAAACTTTAATAGTTTTTTAGACCAGTGAGCCAACCTTAATTTGTTAATAGGTCAAAACCTGTTTTTTTGATATAGCTTTGTTTTCTTGTAGTGAATTTTTGTAAAGTTATCGCTTTCAATTTAAGAGAGACAGAGAGTACATATAAATTATGATTGATGTATTAAAAATGGACTTCGATTGGGTTGCATCAAGTGAGTCATATAATATATTAGCAGTTACATCGTATCAAAACAAGACTCGAATCTTAAATCTGCAGACGTGTTTTTGCCGCGGTCCCTATATGCTGTGATCATATCTTTAATGTTTGGAGGGGGAGTAGGCAAGTGGATTCGTGCTATTGTCGTTCGGCATGGTGTTCCGTGAGGGGACATCGTGCGTGCGGTCCGTGACAAAGGACCATCGGATTGACAGCTCCCCGACCGCAACAGAAACGGATTGCCTTGATATATAGTCATGGGTAAAACTCTAATGATTTCATTAACACTCATTGTTCTTGAGGTCAAGAGAGATTTGATTTGATTTTAACTATCTTCTCACGAAGTGTAGTGAATTTTTTGTTGTTGTTGGTGATTTCCAAGGGTTTTAGAAATCGAACCCTAACGTCCAATCATCAGGTGTAATTTTGAAACTATATATAATCCGCTTAGATTATATACACGAATAAAGTGTCTGTGAGGCATAGAGAAGATTCAGATGAGATATCTTAAAAAAGATATCTCGTGAGATATTATTGATCTTTTACTTTCGAGATCTGAAATCCCAAGATCTGTTTTAGATTTAATTATAATATAAAAAAATGAAATAATAAGAATGATGAGACGAAATTTAAATGAAATGAAAATATCTCATAAGATATCTCATTTGAAGTATCTCACGAGAACTGTTTCCGTGAGGCGTAATCTATTATTGAGAAGTGGAGGATTGTGATTTGAGTGTTAAAAATGAGAAGCATTATGATTGAATTGAGAAACTTGGATTTTTGTTGAGAATATATGACCAAATAACTCTTCATTTCCTTCATCATAATCATCAATCTTGCTTTCCTCACCATTTGCATAAATTTTTGGTGAAAGTTAAGAAATTACCATCTCCTTATTTTTAGGGTTTTTTTACAATCTCATATGTTTAATAGTAGGGTGAACACCCTTTCAATATTTCAGATTAACGAAAGGGTTTTTTTCAAATATAGACAAAAAAAAAATACAGACAGTACGTTAGTAAACTTTCTGAAATAGTCTTTAAAGAGGTTATTAAGGACATCGGTATTTCTTTTGATCCGAAATGTTACAAAAAAAACTGTTGTCATCTTTTTGAAACTTCTACAATGAAAGTATGAAAAATCAACCTCTTGAAACAACATATCTAGTTACTTTATAATTAGATTACATAACTAATAAGAGAGTCAATTGACTTCTTGTTTATTTTTTTACTTCATGTATGGAGGGAGGGATCATTCATGCAGATACTAAAATAGTTTTTCAATCCACCATAGTTAATTGTGTTTTTCTTTACTAAAAAAAAGAAGTTAAATGAGACATGGTGGCATACATACCTCTGCATTACTTTAAACATACCAATGCCTACTTGCATTGGAACACCTAAGACCACACATTCAGTAACACCATTGATTTCATCAATTCTTCCATTTATTGCAGGCTTGCAGTATTAGATAAGTTTTCAACTGTATTCTTAAAAGAGGTAAGAAGCAGAACACTGTCTTTCATCCTTCTTATACCAAATATATGAACCAAGGATTTCACCCTACACATTTTTTTGAAGCAGTTAAAATGAAGATTTTGGGTAGTGGAATATAATGCAGATTAGAATTTCCTTTTTTGTTCAAGTAAAATAAAAATTTGCAATGCTATTTTTATAGTGCAATAAAATTGTAAATTATCTTACTTTGTAGGTAATTACATCGGCTAGAAGCATCATCATAATACCGAATGTCGATGTTTATTCCCTGTGCTTTCATTGTGTCATTTATTTCTGTAACAATAGATTTTCTTGCAGCTTCTATTCCAAGAACATCATAAACCCCAATGATATGATTTTATGTTGTAGCAGATGCCTTGACTCCAGGTGTTCCCATGACCTCAAGAAGGTCCGGTCTGATCTAATTGCCTCAATGGGTATGTCAAATTGAGTTTTAATCATGTTAAAGAAATTCACTAATAATGTAAAACATTCATATTTAAAAGCAATCAAATATAGCTAAGTAAATTTAGTATGATCATCTACTAGTATGAGGAAGTATCTCTTGCCATCATGAGTTGATGTGGAGAAACTACCCCACACATCCATAGGTAGTTAATACACCTAAAAGCATTTTTAGAAAAAGACAGTCTATGTTGTTTTGCAAGATGACATGTTTCACAATGTTTAACAGTGTTTGATAAATTAATGTTAAAAAAGTTTTTTGAAATAAAATTAAGTCGGCTCATTGATGTATGACCGAGTCTTTGGTGCCACAAACTTGATGAAGTGGAGGCACTCACAAAATGTTTCCCTTTTATAAGATGTTTCAGCAAATACAGTCCTTCTCTTGAGTCAACCTGACCAAGAGCCTTCTTCATCACCTTGTCAAAAATAATAACATTGTTTTCAGTAAATTGCACAGTGTAATGATCATGATAAGTAAGTTTGCTAACAGAAAATAAGTTGATACTGAATGATGGAATGTAGTATATTCCTTTTAGGGTTATGGTAGGTGAAACCACCACATCACCTTTAGAAGACATTATTTGACTCATCCCATTTGGAAGAGAAATTGAAATTTCATCACAAGTTTTGATAAATTGAAATAGAAAAACATTTCCACTTAAATGCTCAGAGGCACCTGAGTCAACAATCCAAAAAATATTCGAAGTAAGTGAATTAAATATTGAGTTTGAAGTACCTGAATCATACTTGTTAGGCTTTGGGTTGTACTTTTCAGAGTACAATGGAAACCCATGTGGCCCAATAGGATCATCTTCAGGAGTCTTCTCCTTATCGCAGATAAACCAGGTCCTTGATGTTGTAGCACAGTTGGCAGCAGCCTTAGACCTTGGTTTGTTCTGAGTTGTGTTGACTGATGTAGAGGATGATCCAAATTTTACCTATTTGTGACCTTCAGGATAGCCATGCAGCACATAACACCTATCCTCACTTCCTCAGTGTGCCCAAAGGCTGAACAGTGATCACAGTAGTATTTCGTATTAATCTGCCTCCCACTCTTGTAATATATTGGTTCAGTGGGTGGTGGAGGTCTCTTCTTTGAGTGTGCAGAAGAAGGAATCATGGGAGCCTTCCCAGCATGAGAAGGCTCAAAACTCTTAGTCATAGGCCTCCCAGAAGAGGACCTTGAAGCATAAAAGGCATGAGCAGCAGCATTTTGTTTTTCATGGAGACCATGTTGTGCCTCCTCATGAACTATCATCTGAAAAGTCTTGCCCAAGTTGGGCAAGGAATCCATGGAAAAAATACTAGACCTCACTTGTCTGAATTCTTCATTCAAACCCATCAGAAATTTACTCACTTTAAGTTTTTCTTCCCTGTTCTTTATCCTGTCATTAACATTGCAAGTGCAATTTCCACAGTCACATGATGGAACCTCATCATAAGCCTCAACCTCCCTCCAGGCAGCCTTAAGCTTCGTGTAGAAGGTTGTGACAGATTCATTTCCTTGAAAAGTGAGAGCAACTTCATTTGTAAGTTGAAAAATGTGTGTTTCATTGGATTGCCTGAATTGATCTCTCAAGTCAGACCACATGATAGATACATCGTCAATGTACATAATCTGGGATGCAATTTCCTTAGAAACATAGCTCCACAGTCACTGTCTAATCACCCCATGAATAATCACCCAGGCTTCATATTCAGGGGACCTCTTATCTAAAGGCTCTTTCACTGTTCTTAAAACAAAGCCTAGTTTTCTCTTGATGATCAAGGCAGTGGCCATCTCCCTATTCCAGGGATAATAGTTCTCAGGTCCAGTGAGTACATGAGTTATACCCAGAGATCCATAATCTGAGTTCTTTATATAATATGGTGAGGTTGGGTCAAATAGTGGTCCACCAATTGGTTTATTCTCAGCCACGTGTAACTGTATAATAAAGATTTATTTGAAGTTATAAAAGAATGATAAATGATAAGAAATCAAAGGAAGACAGCAAATTGTAAAACAAAATTATATAGTTTGTTTAAGTTTGTGGAGCTTGAGAGGTTCCTGAGTCACCGCAGGTGACCAGTCTCCTCCCAAGTGGTTTGTAAGAATGATCAAATAAATGATGAGAAATTTTGGGTTGAATTGGAGAGCAATTGAAGCAAACTGTTTTAAACCAAAAATAAATTGAAGTTGTTTATTTAACAAATGAGATATCAATTGAGACAGTCTATCTAGTAGCAAGAAAGATAAACTGTAAACTGAATTATATGAAAGAGCCTGCCAATTTATAGTGAAAGCAAAAATGGACAGTAAGTGGGCAGTCAACAGAGATTATAACAATAATGGAATGTGAAATATGAAGTAATTTATCAATGAATAATGGAAGATAAATTTTGAAACAACCTGTTCAAGTTATATGCAATGGATAAAGCAAATGCTGAAGTTATCCACTAGTCAGTGAGAGAGTATTCAGTAAGTAAGCTAGTCAGCATATATCATGAGTAAAATAAAAAATGGGAGAGTTTTCAGGTTGTTTGAAAACTGCCTGTTCAAGTTTAATGAGCAGATGAAGTTTTTAAAAAAAAATCCGATGAAGTTGGAAAAGAAAGAAATAGATAACTTGCAGATTGAAAAATCAGATTGAAGTATGAAAGCGATTGAAGTTGAAAAGTGTCCAGTGAGAAAATAATCAAATGAAGTTTGGGAAAAAACAGATAGCTGATTGATGCAGGAAAAAAAATAGATAACTTGTAGATCAAGTATGAAAACAAAAAATGGATAAACTTGCAGATCAAGTACGAAATAAAAAAATGGATAAACTTGCAGATCGAAATATGAAATAAAAAATGGATAAACTTGCAGATCGAAGTATGAAATAAAAATAGATAATGCCGTTTTGAAAAAAACGATCGAAGTATGCAGCGGAAGCAAGTGATCAAGCAAGGGTTTAAGAATGGAAATGGAGGCACGATAGATGTGTGCACACAAGGTATCGATAAAAGGAAGGTTTAACCTAGCAAATCGATAGTCACAGAACCGAGCACTTTGATCACAGATCTCACGCCCTTTGCTCTGATACCATGAATAAATCTACACTATGAGATCAACACAAACAGTAACAAGAGATTGGAAGATCAGATGAGCAGTCGCACTCTGGAGTTGGGAAATAAGGGTTTCCCCGATTTTCAATATAACAAAAGCAAAAGAGTTTTTACAACACTTCTTTAACCAAATTGAAAAGATTAACCTAATACAATATATATTAACCTAACTGTATTGTACTAGTAATTCAACAAAAAAGGAGGCCTACGCTGGGCCTATGAGTTGCAAGATAAATATAAAAGATCAAAAATAGAGTGTTCAACAGCATGATCGCCTAGGCTGCAAAACTATGGTTTGGTTTGTATAGCGTACAATGTAGATAAAGGATCCTTGCTGTCAGATCGCTACGAAGAACCATAAATCATACTCAACCAATAATCAAGTGAGAAATACTAAAAAAATTCTAAGGTAAGAAAATGTGGTATAGAAATGGAAGATTTGTACCTCTTTCTTTAATTTAAGCTCACGGTGGTTCACAATCGTCTCTTGCACTGTAAATGCAGATATCCCCATGTGGCAGATAAACAACACCAGATAAAATTGGGTGTAGCAGAGCCTTGAGCAAGATTCTGAATTGGGTGTAGCAAAAATTTCAATACAATTTTTTTTTTAAAAACGATATTAAACTGATCGAACAAGCTATTAAGATCGGTTATATCAGAATTAATATTCAAAACCCTCAAACTCCTCAAGTCCTCCCTAAAATAAATAAATAAAATGAGATTTTTTTTTTAAAAGCTAAAAAAAATAATGAGATTTGGACAGCAAAAACAATGATGTGAGATGCAGGGGTGGGCAGAGCCAAGGTTTAGCGGCTTCTCAACTAAATTCTTATACACATATTTAATAATTTTGAATCGCAGGATTTACATTCACTGCACACAGATTTAAAGATTGAAATTTAGGGTTTTATAAACCACTCACGTTATATTTGGAATCTAGAAATCCGATGCCCAGATGCTCGGAATGATCTTGATCGATGGTATCCGTCCGGCGATGAACACGTTGAGGAGGTGAGGAAGAAATCGAGTAAGAGAAATGGAGGGAAGCTGGAATATTGGTAGGAGGAAGGCTGGAATCGATGGATGAAATTAGGGTTTTGAGAATTTAGGGATTTAAGATTTTATGGGATTTGAAAATAAAGTTAAAATCATTTAGGGGGGTTTCTAAAAATAATCACCGGATTAAAGTCAAGAAGAACCTAAGATATAATTTACCCAGTCGTCAACGTCTTCTTGGGATTCCGGCGATTCTCTGTCGAGAGTTTGTTTGGAGATGACGGTGGAAGCAGCGGTGGGATACGCACTGATTGCTCTTGGACCTGCTCTCTCCATATTCGTCACTTCAATATCTAAGAAGCCATTCCTCATCCTCACCGTCCTCTCAAGGTCTCTAATTGATGTGTTTTTTGTTTTCCCCCAATTTCGTGATATTATCTACTTATTTCGAAAATTGAGGGATTTGAGGTTTCTTGATGGGATTATTGATAACGGAAATTATTGATTATTTCACGAATTAATGAAGTTTATAGAAAAACAAAAAATCTCAAACATTTATGGAGCCATTATGTCTAAAAACTGATCATTGACAGCTACTTTTTAGTTTTTTATGTATGATCTCTTATGATAAACCAACATATACTAAAGTTAGGTTTGTGCTTATAATTGATAAGATCTATGATATTTACCTCTCTTTTTTGGACAGTATAGATTGATTGTTACAAGTTAGCATGCTCAAGAAACTATGTTATTGGTGGATTTCCTTTAGACAAACTGTAGATACGTAGTGTTAGAGTTGTATTTTTTTTTTGAATTTGAAACCAGTTGGCAATTTTTTGATTTCAAGGCGTAAAAAAAGAGGTCAGAATGAACATACTACTCCCCCCAAACCTTAGACTTTGGTAGATGGGCATTTTCCCCTCAATCTTAGAACTTACCTTATTATTTTCATTCCATATTTCCTACTCTACCTATCCCATGTTGATCCTACATATCTTTATAGGAGGTACTTTCAAGATATGAGTTGACGAGAAAAATCCTGGCCGGCTCAATGTGTGATTTTTCCATCTTTTAACCGGGGAAAACTCATCCAACATCCTTAGTGTTAGAGTTGTAAGAACTAAGATGATCTGTTCTTAGTGAGTTTTAACTTTTAATAGAACATGGTGAAGATTATTGTTTCTTAACTCCAGTGCTTTGAATTACTTTGTTTCTCTGATAACCTTTATCATGCATATCACATGAGGTTGGTTTAAATGAGGTTATATGAGGTTGAGATATCACAACTCTCCATTTCATTTTCGCGAGATGTTTGTAAAGTTTGTTGAAAAAATAAAAGAAGATGAAAAATCGATGATGTAGTAACGTAAGATTAAAGTTGAATGACTGAAATAAGACCAAGGTTTAAAAACCGGTTAACCGGTAACCGGTTCTGGCTTACCGGTTATCCGGTTAGACCGGTTAACCACCGGTTAACCAGTGGTTAACCGGTAGGGGTATTTTGGTAATTTTTTTTAAAAAAACAGAAATTATTTATATACTTATATATCTATCTATTCCATATTTATATCCATGTTTATATCCCTGTTTATATCCCTGTTTATATCCCTGTTTATATAAATAAAAATATCATAAACAATATAGTCATTCAAAATATCATAAACAGAAACTTCTAATGGTGGAGAGTGGAGGAGATGTGAATGGAGGAGAGTGGAGGAGAAAAAGAATTATAAGGAAGAAGGAGGCAACGGCTAGGGTTGCAAAGAATAAGATTTAAACTTATTCTTTGAGGCTTTATTAAATGAACTTATAGGGTTTCAAATGAGGCTTTAATAAATTAAACATAATGGGCTTTATTAAATAAAGCCCATAAGTTAATAAATTAAACATAAGACGGGTAACAGGGACGGGTAACCGGGTCGGGTACGGGTCAGACCCACCCCAACGACCCATTTACCCGTCCCAACTAACCGGTGACCGGTTAGTGAAATTCTACCGGTCAGCCGGTTAACCGCCGGTTTTTAAACATTGAATAAGACAAACTCATTTAACCTCGTTTAAGCCAATCTCGTATGATATTTAATTATTTATTATATTTCTATATTTCTCGTGTAAATATAAAATATTTGCTTCTAATCGTTGTTTTGAATTTTGATGCAGTACTTTGTTTTGGCTGATAACTCTCATTGTTCTATCTGCTGCTTGGAGGATTTTTCTTCCTTTACCATCAACTGTTTTATGGCCTTATGGGAGCCTCGTAATAACCTCTGTATGTCTTCAGGAAGGGAGTCGAATTCTATTTTGGAAGCTCTATAAGTACGTCATTCTTTATCCTTTGTTGCTACAATACTGCAACAAATTTTATTTGTGACCTTTTTTATATCTGGGAAGATCTCAAAAGGAAGTATAACTCAGTTTGCCTTCTTAACGGTTATACTGACTTCCTTCTAGAAAGCTAGAGAATATGTTGGATCCTCCTGGTAGGCAAGCTTCCAGACCTCGTCTATTTTTGATTGATAAAATGCAGATTGCTCTTGGTAAGTTCCACAGTACATGTTATTTACCGTTTTCACATTCTTCATCCCCTAGCCTTTCTTCAACGATTGCACAATTGCATCGGTTCATAATTTTATTTGATAACCATAGGCCCATGTCAGTTGAAATAATTTTAAAAATTCTCTTTGTATCCCTTTCATGTTATTTGTTATGATACCAATTTTTATCAATAATTTTATATTATTTTGTCAAAACGGAAGCTGGTGGTTTAGGACATGGTGTGGCTCATGGAGTCTTTTTTTGCCTCAGCCTCTTGACTCCCGCATTTGGTCCAGCTACATTTTATTCCGATAAATGTTCAAAAATGCCAATCTTCCTAGTTTCTGGTGAGGCACTTTATTGCATTTTTCAAATCATATTCATCCTGTGAAATGTATAGCATTGACTACTGAGCCAATGGTTGTGTTTGCCTTTTGCCTCTGACTAATGAATTCTTATAAAATAGGGTAGCTAAATAGAAGTTTGATATTATAGATATTTGTGATTATCTCGATTTCCAATCATGGGTTTTGATTGTTTTATTTATGGCAGCCATCATGTCACTTGGTTTTTTGTTGATTCACACATGCTCAATGGTCGTTGCTTTCAATGGTTTCGCAGAAGGAAAGAAGACTGATAGGTTATTTGCTCCCATGGTGCATTTGGTTGCTGCTATGACAGTGAGCATTTATCTTTCTTTTAAATTATTAAAACACCGTGAAATATTTTTATGTAATTAAAAATCAAGGACCTAAGTAAGTACTATACATCTTCTTTGATTACAATCTATTCATTTCACAATTACTTCGATTCTTGTTTTGCAGACTCTTGTTAATCTCGCACAAGGAGGCTGCATCGTTGGTATTCCATTGCTTTGTGTAGTTACAATTTTTGCCTTACAACATTGCTGGCATGTGGTTTTAAGGAGATTAACAGAAAACTCAAATACCCAGTTTATTTCTTAGCAATTTAGATCACGCCTCTCATATTCACTTCTAAGAGTTTCCTATTTTTTTTGTTTTGTTTTGTTTTGAGTATTTAACTTGTGAATCATCAAGAAACCTTAATAGAGCAGATTTAACTCCAAAAAAAATTATGTTACTATAAAAACATTGTATTATGTAGATTTTAGTATATCCATCATTTTGCTGGTTTGTTAACTTTTGTAGCAGGATGTTTTATTTGTATATAAAAGTTCACTCATTCAACTTGTTTGCTTTGATATAATGAAAAGTTTCAGACTCATATGATTCCATTATGGCTTATCAACAAAAAAGGGTTCACCAATAGCATTTTGCTATTTTTAGATCAATTGAATTAACTTTTGATTTTGAATTTGAATTTGTCTATTATATAATCTAACCCTCTATCCACCCAAATTGCTAACCAAATAATGTTGAAAGACAAAAGTTTCAAATATTCTTCTAAAGATATTCTTAGGTAAATTTGAAGTTGTTAAGCATTGAACCTCATGAATTCAGATGAACAAATCCTCTTGTGTTTTGCTTCAAAAAAAAATCCTCTTGTGCCAATTGAATCGGCTTATATAACAAAGTTTATATAGAAAATGAAAACAAATCATTGGATTACAATAATGAACATAGAACACTGAATAAAATTACAAGTTTGTTTCTAGTTATCACTATTGAAAAACAGGGGAAAAGAAGCATTTGCACTATATATTTTTACAAAGACTGAAGGGTTTTCCCATTCATCTATGTTATCATGCGACGACCATATGATAGCATAGAAGTATAATGCGTGCGTGCATATACGCAATTATGCATTTATGCAACGACGACATGTACAAAACCCTCTTCATGGAATTCATTTGTGGAAGAACTTCCAAATCTCTCTATCTGTGTTTTCAACAAGCATGTGGCCTCCAAATACACCATCTTCGTCCACAATCGCTTTTAACTGCCTTGCGGCACTAACTGGCCCGATATAATTCTTCTTTGCCGTTAAATATATAACTCCATATGGTGGTCGGAGACACTGTTCACACAATCCAATTCTTTATTAGCATTCTAATATTTCTAGATATTATCCAAGTGATTAAACAAAACACCATATGTAATTAAGTTACCTCTTTGATAACTGCATATAGCCTTTTCAAAGCGTTGTCGGTGTATGGAATTTCGGTTATTAAAATGATATCATAACCGCCTTCCTCTTTGATGTTTTCATTAGCTCTCTCCCACGCTTGACTACCAGATGATTTCCTTAACTTCCTTGAAGACGATTCATGGCCAATGGCACTATCATCTTGACTACCGCAACCGTCTGAGAAGTCTTCCTCTGAGAAACTAAAAGATAAGGCAATTGGGTTATTCTCTTTGCTTTGGAAAGTTGATAAGACTGTGTGCAATTCTTCATAGTCGCCAGCGTAAAAATGGTTTGCAGGTGTCAATGTGTGTCGAGAAGGGGTAACAGGACTCTCAGGTTGACGACTTTGTCGTTCACGAGCTTGCTCTAGATTACTAAGAACATTGGGTATAGTTGCACGTCTTATTGTTTCGGCATTTACATCATGGAAATGTACCACAGATGCACCCTGTAATAGCAATCAAGTTTGACACTAAACTCAAACGGCTCAATCCTTGATATGTAATTAAGAAGGATAATACCTTCAAACAGGCAAAGATCCCAGGAAGTCCATATCCACAATTAAGCTGCAATCTCGATGAAATAATTATGTTCGATGGATCGATGTTCATAAATCATACACGCAGATAATCAGGAATATTAAAACTTCAATAAACCAAGTTACCTCAAGGATGCATTTTCCTCTGAAACACAATTGGCCATCGCGAGTTTCATTCTTGAGAATACTAACAAGATCAATTGAACCGTCACACGATTTGCGACCTAAAAGAAGAGCGGAAACATCATTTTTGGTTTCAGTTTGTTACCAATGTCGAAATTTTAAAGAGAAATCAAGTCACCTTCGGTTCTTAATGTGAACCTTTCTGGACTGCTTGCGAGTTTTATCACGTCCGAAACACTTATCTTTCCCTACATAAAAAAAAACTTGAAACCACTAAAACTGCAATGCAATGTATCAAACCACCTTAAAAATGCTAAGTCCCCTTCACCTCAACCTTCTCGCCTGCATACTTGTAAGGGTGTGTATTCTATAAAATGAAGAAGGATTAATCCTCTTAAAAACAATGTTCTGAAAGATTTCTCCAAATTATGACTATTATTCAACAAGAACACGATATTAATTACCTTGGAAGGGATTATCTCAACCGCAGGCGTTGGAAGTCTAAAGTCCTTCTCGAGACCAACTGAAGACTCGTCACTAGTCGTCGTCTCTGTAGGCAAAAATCCTAGCAAGCACTGAGAAAGAAGCCAAGGTGTTCGCATTGCAATTGTATCGAAAAGAAAAAACAAATCCAGAATCTACACAGAAGCAGCAAGAACAGAAGATCAGTTTTCTTTACAGAGTGACTCTAAATTGGGGTAAATCTAAAACCCAACAGAAGATATCCTTTTTTAAGCATTTAATTGCACGAATAAGAAATCATCCAAATTGGGAGAAATCTAAAACCCAGCAGAAGAAGATATATTTTCTTGGGCATTTAATTGCATGAATAAGAAAATATCCAAATTGGGGGAAATCTAAAACCCAACAGAAGAAGATATCCTTTTTTGAGCATTTAATTGCATGAATAAGAAATTATCCAAATTGGGAGAAATCTAAAACTCAGTAGAAGAAGATATCCTTTCTTGGGCATTTAATTGCATGAATAAGAAATTATCCAAATTGGGGGAAATCTATTAATCTAAAACCCAGCAGAAGAAAATATCATTTCTTGGGCATTTAATTGCATGAATAAGAAATTATCCAAATTGGGGGAAATCTAAAAAGCAACTACACCAACAGATGATTTGCTTCCAGAATGAAGCCTGAACAATTAAACTATGTGAATTGACCTAAATTTAGGGGGAAATTTAGTACAGTGAAAACTCTCATGTGATTCAACAATCAATCATTTAATCAAAGATAATATTACAAAAAACTGGAATAAAGAATTAGAAACAACATGCACACTGATTCCACAGAATCAATCTAATCCAACCTATCAAAAAGAGTGATCTAGATGAGGATGAGCAAAGCAATTCAAAGCAAACCAAAGAATCAATCCATTCCAAACTAACTATTCATAACTTACCACAGAACCATCTACTGATCCTTGGATCTGCTAGAAATGAGTAGAAGAAAAAGAAGAGGATGAGCAGGAGATTGAAAGAGAATATTCCATAGATGTGTATTTTTTTTACCACCACTGCTGCGTGTTCAATCTGAGACTGTTCATTCCTAAACTAACTCTATCTGTGTCTTTATTTACGAGAATGCCACTAAGATATTTTGTGGTTCTCACATGTTCGTGACAAAGTCGCTGACACATACCGACATACCGGACATGTCGGGATCTTTGTCGGATATGAAGAAAAAATTGATATTTGGAAGAAAAATAATTGAAATTTGAAAAGATTTTTATCATTTACAAATAGTCCACCGTCCACGCCTACACGCCTCTACGGACACGGTCACACGGAGCATTGCCTTTCTATCTCCCTCTTTCACGCTTGCAGGTTCTTGGGATTGGAGATAAAAGATTCAATCGTAGCAACCTCTGCACGCTACTCAAATGCAAGGACAGATGTTGCCCACCGTTAAAATCAGCACTGAGATCATCCAGAATGTTATAATAACGCCGATCGGAGTCCTCATCACTCATCAGCATCATATGTCGTTATTTATTATCATTATCTTTCTTCCTTTTCGTTTTTGGTTGGTGATAGGGTGGGTGGTAGATGGTGATCTGTGTGGTACTTGTACATGTTATGTGGGTTTTGGGTGAAATCTGGAGTTGGTTAAATAAACCTTAAACCCTAGTTGTTAAAGTTTTTTTATTGGGTTATTAAGTTCTTTGCTAGCTAATTTGGGTTGTCTAGAAGAAGCTAGGTAGGTAATTTAAACAAGTTATGATGGTATAAACAATTGAGGTTTAGGGTTTTATTGGGTGTTTGTCTAAATCCGTATCCGCTAAGCATGATTATCGGTGGTTAGATTCGGATTGGATATCCAGGTATCTAAATCTGACCGAATAAAATTCGGATATGAAAATCTGAATCTGAAGTTATTCAGATAACTTTTTATAAAAAAATTAAAATAAAATTATAAAAATATAAAATCATCATCAATAAAGTTAATTAATAGTCAAGTCAATTAATCACCCTAAAATCCAGATATCTGGAGGTCAATTTATATTTATTCGGATATCTGAATCCGAAATTCTTAAACGAATTCGGATTTTAACGACGGATTTTCTGGATATCCGAATCCGTCTAAATAAAATCCGGATATCAATTTAGGTATCCGAAATCCGAATAGCCATATTCGAATGCAGATTTCGATATACAATTTACATGTTTAGTATCCGCTTTCGAATTCGAATTTTTGGTATCCGAAAATTATCCGGATGGATTCGGTTGATAGTTTCAGATAGATATCCAAATAAATATATAATAATAATTGACTTTCGGATATCTAGATTTTAAATTAACTTTATTAAGAGCAATTTTATACTTTTATACTTTATTAATTTTTACTATTAATTAAGATTTCTTAAGGTTTTTTTATAAAAAGTTATCCGAATTTGAATTCGGATTCGAATTTTCCTATATGGATATTATTCGAACAAATTCAAATACCAGAGTATCCGAGCCGAATATGTTCGATATACATGCTTAATCTAAATATAAGATTTGAGTATTTATTGGCTAATTTGTGTCTGTCTTGAAGAAGATAGGTAGGTAGTTTAAACGAGTTACCATGATATCATGTATTTGCTTTGGGTGAAATTTGGGGATGATCAAATAAACCATAGATGTTTATATGGTTTTTCTTGGGTGTTTGTCTAAATATAAGATTTAATTATATAACCATCAAATGACGACTGGGTCATAAAAGTGCTCACAATCTTACACCTGAACCTAAACCTTAGGATTTATGGTTTAACTTTTTTTATCCAAATATGATGATAATGAGATGCTTAAGATTTGAGATATTTGATTTTCATCATAAACATTTGGGCAATTGGGCATATCCTCAGGGTGTTGGTACCATGGACCGCAGACCACGGCCCATGGACCGAACCAGCCTCGTCGACTGCTCGGACGAACGAATAGGGTCCGACGGGCGAGCCCACGAGGCCCAAGGACAGCAAGAGGAGGTTATAAATACCTTACCTGGTCCAACAGGTGAGGGGGTTGATAATTCATGAAGAAACAATTGTACTAGGTTGGACGGCGAACCCACACACCAACACTAGGTTTCTTCTAAAGAAGTAATCAGTATAACAGGGTGATTGGTAACCAGATTATACTGATCAGGACTGTTATACAAATATATAAAACCATTAGGTTCTTCAGGTTTATAAAAGAAAGCGGAATAATTAGAGTATAAGGTCAGAGCTGCAAAAGTCACGACTTAAATCATAAATGTGGATCGTCCTGCAATTGTTTCAATAAAGGATGAGTTCGATAGATAGTTAAAACACGAGGACCGCTACGCAATTGTTTCAATAAAGCCTTAACGGACCAAAGAAGAATTGGCCCAAAAATGAATTAATTCAAATCAGCGAAAGAAAGAAAAGAAAGATTAGTTAATGTAATTAGTTAATATTGTTATGATTAAGGTAGTTTAGTTTCTATTAAATACTGTCAACTAATTACATTGTAATGACTTCTTACAACGTTAATACAATGATTAATTCTAATCACACTGCTACAGTGTTAACGGATATTTGAATTAGGTAATACAAGTTGACCTAATTCCTCCCCTCTTTCTCACCTGATTGCTCGCCGTCTGGCGAGCTTCTTCATCCGAACTTCAGGCGCTCGCGTGTATGTCTGACACTGGGACGCGCCGAAAAAAGAGAGCAAATGGACTATAATCTGAAGTGATCTAGTGAGAATATGTTTTTAATACTCTTTGTCAACATCCTCAATGAAATTCGTCTTTATTTTAAATCGAAGTTTAGAATTTGTGTTCACAATGTCACAATGAGTTTACAAAGGAGCATTAATGAGAGGTGTTTAATAGAAATTGATACTATTTGAAGTATTTATTATATGATGATACTCTCGGCCTATTGAAAGCATTCTAAAGATAACAACAGTGACTTGGCCCACGACCTGAGCCCGACTAGGATCTGGCCCAAGTCTTGACTCGAGTTCGACCCGACCTCGGCCCGGGTCCGCCTCACATACCCGACCCGACTTCAGCTCAAGTTCGGGCTCAGGCGAGAATCCAGCAGGCCCAGGCCCGATGGTAGAGAGGTGACACTATTAATACAGTAGATTATTATGAGTCATCATTATAAACATGTAACGACCCTTTTATCGGCCTTACGTCGTCATCATTATATATTACCTGGGTTTAGTTAGTCAACATCGTATCAACACTAGAATTTCGACCTAAAGACCCATGCTAATCTAAGAACCCTAAGATAACGAAGAATACATGACTAATCTAAGAATCCTAATCGATTATCATAAATAAATATAAACATAACACAATGAATATAACCACAACAATCTCATTTTTTTTCGAACTTACTTAAAAACAACAAAAAAAATGTAAAACCCTAACTTAGGAATCTAGAATATCACATATCCAAACCAACAGGTGTGATGTTGGTATTTATAGACCTTCTTCCATCCCTTGGATCTGATCGGACCGGGCCAAGATTGGGCCAAGATTTTAGAGGAAGATTTTAGTTAGAACCATTTATTATAGACGTATGAGAGGTGAGAGTGATGTATACCCATTCTGAAATCACATCAATCAGCAGACAACAAATCGACAACACCACATTTAAAACTCCATTCAAAGCCAACACCACCTTTCTATGTTGGTTTCTTCCCGTCACTGTCTCTCTTCATCTTCTCCCAAAAAATTGACTACGGTCAGAGCTGACTACTGAGACTCTGAGAGTGTGCTTTACTTCCCCTCCCCTCCTCTCCTCTCTCTGTTTCCTTTGGATCGGAGAACCATATCCACCATTCAGATGAGCGAGAGACCGCCCGTTGGGCCTTCTGGCGGCGGATGTGGAGGTGGGTTCGGAGGTGAAGGTAACATGCAGTGCCAAGAACATCCGTACAGAGCAAATCTTGGTGGGATCTGTGCTTACTGTCTACAAGAGAAATTGCAAAAGCTTGCATCTTCTTGTGATTCGTTTCCGGCAATACACAACTCTTCTTCATCACCTGCATCATCATCCCTGTCTTTCCGATCCACGTATGTTTCCTCTTCTTCTTCTTCCTCCTCCGTCGCTGCTGCAACTGCCAACTCTCGGTCGCGGATGTCATTCTTTGGAGGCTACATAGGCAAGAAGAAAGATACGGCGGCGACGGTGAGTATGGGTGGGCGAGGAGTTAAGAGAGTTAACACCAGTAATAGGTCAAGTAACACAGTGGCTCCGACAACTTTCCAGCCGATGGACAGTCCACGGCGAAGATGGTTCTGGTCATTTCTATCCCAACATTCCAACCCAAATGATAATAGTCACCGTAGGAAGATGGAGGATTTGATGCCGCCGAAGCGATTGGTGGTTGTTGAGAACGAAGATGAGACGGAGGAGAGTTTGCCGGTAGTGAGGTCGAGGTCAGTTGGGTGTGGGAGTCGAAGCTTCTCCGGTGATTTCTTGGAGAGAATATCAACAGGGCTCGGTGACTGCGGTGCTCTTAGAAGAGCGGAGTCGCAACGGGAAGGGAAAATCGCGTTGCACCGGACATCCACATCGGCCGCGGAGAGCAATAACTATAATGACAACACAACTGGGCAACAACAGAGAGTCAAATGTGGTGGAATTTTTGGAGGGTTTGGAATATCAACTACGTTGTCTAGCACTACCAGTATTTCCTCCTCCGCCGCCGCCGTTACCGCCTCTGTGTCGGCTTCATATTGGGCACCGGAGTCCAGAGGAATCGGGACCACCACCGGACGTGGGAAAGGTTGGGGGTGGGCGTTTGCCAGCCCCATGAGAGTCTTCCGATCGTCATCGACGACAACAAAGACATACGTCTTAAATTCTCATAACGACGGCAGCGCCGCTCCAACAACCCCCGGTAAACGTAAACCGGTCACCGGTCGGGTGTCGAACATGGTATCGGCAAAAGGGTAAAGTTGTCAAAGTAAACAACAAATTCTGGTGTTTGTGATTTTTTTTTTTGAGAGAGAATTCTGACCGTCGATCAGATTTTGGATCTTATCCAGCCGTCTGGTTATTGTTTTTTTTTTTACCTTTTTTTTTTGGATATTTTGTGGATGCATTAGAAGAATATGTGTGTTGTTATTTACTCATTAAATATAACTATTACTCTGTCTCTGTGTTTTATCTATCTAGTGAGATTTTATGACAGTAACAATTTGCATAAACACTAAGAGATTAGTTTAATTAATCACAGTAATTTTTTTTTAACTAATTAAATTTCTTTAAAAAAATAAGAGCAATGCCCAAATTTGTCAAGTATTAAGTATATAAATTTTAATTTATCTAAGAAGATAGAATTTTCAATAGATTAGATGAACAATAATTTAAACTTTTGAAGAAAAAAGGTTGGAATTTGTCTTCGTGAAAAAAGACAAGGCTAAAAAAATTTAAAAACCTTTTGCTGATACATCTAGTCAAAACTCAAAAGTTCATGACCCTAAATGAGCATTTAACTTTTTTCCTTTTCCATACCCAAAGATGATGTATGCAAAAAAAAATTGAAATACTTTTGATGTTCAACTGTTAATTGTTTTAACTGGCTAATTTAAAAGAGAGAATATGATAGAGTATACTTACTTGCCAGTTGCCCTGAAGGGTTGAGGTAGAATTACATTGATATCATCAACATGCTCCATCAAAACACCATTTTATGATAAGAAAACACCTGGAGATTTCACATTGCAGTTAATTCCAAGAATTCAAGTTGTCCGAATTGGTATAAATACATTTAAAGAAGAAGAAACATGGACAAATTTATATTAAATGGAAAAAAGATTCCAACATTTGTAGACAAACATGAACATTTGGCATTAGGTTTAATGGAAACGATTCGATATGAATTTTAAGATATTATATGAGATATTCTCAATATAAGTAAAATATGATACAGATTTTAATGTTTTAAATGAACGACTAAAAAAAAATAATGTAGAACCCAATGTTTTAAATATCTTATTTTATCTCATCTGAATTTCACTCTACTGGAAATATCAATTCACCAGGTCAAAAAAACTCTTTACAACTAACTTGGGAGTTTCCTAATCGATTCACTTCAAGAAACAACCTGGAGCTGTAAGCCTGTAAGGCTGTAACTCATGTATGCATAAATAAATAAAAAGGAGTCAAAATAACCCAGAGTCTATTTATGTACTATAATTTCTATTTACTTATGTAACATGTATCTTATCAAAAAAAAAAATTAATAAAAAAAAATCAATTAGTTAATTCTTACCTGGAGTCTGGACATTGGAGAGTGAAGAACTGAAAACTACCATGGTCTGGGCGTCTGGCCGGAGAATGAGATGAATAGTTGATTACCTTGTAGTTGTAGGGATTTTATCCGAATTCTATGAAAGAAAAAATATAAATAATTTAGTTTAAAAGAAGGAGAATCTTTTATTTGTAGGCAGGCACAAAAACTGCCATTAAAACTGACACTGAGACAAAAAAACTACACAATGGCATTAAAATCTATATCTGCAAACCACCATCCTTACCTTCCACTTTACCCATGCACATGGCAGACCCTCGCGATTGATTGTATAAATTGTATTCAGCTCCACGAATTTTGTAATAGGAATTGGTTTGTCTGTATCTGCCTGGCACATTTGCTGCACTGGCATACAGTTGCCGCAGACTCACCGGCAGGAGGTGCTGCAAATGGACTTTTTCAGATGCCAGTAGGACTGTGGGAGGAGTGATGCACTGATGCCACTTGCAAGCGGCATGGATAAAAATATAACAGTTTTTCTTTACCTAGAAATAGAATCACTATTTAATATAGAGTGAAGAAGAGTTTGGCTTTGACTGTCCTTACCTGATTACAGCTAAGGAACTTGATTAAAGATATAACAGACGCACATGGAAAATGAAAAAAAAAACAAGATTAAAGATATAAACAATTAAACATATAGCTGATTTAAAGAGTTAATTGATTTAGTAGTATCACTACACTAGTAATGGTAGGAAGAAAGCAATGGCAAGAAAATGCAGGCACGCAAACACTAGTGGTTAAGAACATCAATTCAATAACTATCCAGACAGTTTTTAATGTTTTATCCTTGAAATAAAATTTATTTCCTGAATCAGGAACAAAATTCCTGATTTCATCTCCCATAAACCAAACTACTGTTTCAGGCACCAAGTTTTTTTGAGAAACATACCATGACAATTGACTGGTAACCACTAACCAAGTATATGATTGATTAAATAGGAAGTTCTGATTAAATATACTTCAATTTTGTTGTTTCGTATCACACATCTAAGGCAGGGTTGTGATCCAGAAACGAATCCTATGGTTTACAAAACAGCTTGTGAAGTATAATAGATGAAACCCAACAATCACTTGTCAGAAAAATAAAGGGATGCATGATTGCATGGAATCAATGCTCACCAAAAAAATTGTTGGATTAAAAAACACTCAGTTTAAACATGGTTCAAAATTCAATGCATAATAACACATGTGAGCCTAGATCACATGCTAACCTTCCTATCCAGTATTAGAGAGATTTCTTATCGAATTTTAAATTTGTGAGGTCAGTTTTCACATGTGGATACTATTTAAGTATTTTTTTTCTCTCTCTCTTTTTCTAATTTGCAAATATCTGACATCCATCTATCCATGTGCTTAATCTTAAATTTGTAATCATATCTGGTTTGCTTGCTTCAACACATTAACACTAGCTTAATTATAAATTTACAACAATAGTATCATAATAATGTTATGGTAATGTTGACTAAAATACCTTGTCGATTTATTTACATATGATCAAAATATTAGAGATTGCAAATTTGCAAGCGATCAAGCACATTAAGTATTAACTAACATGGTGAGTTTTAAGAACCTTAGTAATTCTTAAGAAAATAATTAAGGATATCATTCTTTCAAGTGTCATAAGAAGCATTGTCATTATCCTTTAGATATCTACTATGAAAGTATCGGAGATCACAAAAAGATAATGTATTTAGTTATATAACTAGATCACATAACTAATTTGAGAGAGTCGATAGGTCTTTGGCTCACCTTTGACCCTTCATTTTTATAATAAAAAATTTATTTTCTTTAAAAAAACATGGTAAAATTTTGACTTAGATATTCAGTTATTGTAAATTTGTACAGAAGATGAAGATGGATATCAAGCAAACATGCACAGAGTTGTCAATTTGAGCTCGGCCAAGATGCATATTTAGTTATCAGGCTAGATGGGAGTACAACATAGCTGGGAGATGCAGTTTTGATTTGTTTTTGAAGAGCTCTTCCCCAGCATTTCCTATGCAAAGAACTCAACTATTCATGTCAAAGGTGTCATTTGGTGCCATTAGCCATATTGCTCTGCCTACTGCTGAGCTCCATAGTATCAATCCTGGAGTATTAAGGGTAAGGTTCACGTTAATATCTTGAGAAAATAAACATGATCAACACTCTGGAGAGATTAGCAACAGGCAAGTCAACATGGCAAGAGAAGTGGAGTTACACATAAACAAGGCAAAACAAAGCATAACCATATATCACGGCTATGTTGTGTTTCATTTTGCTCGATAACCAAACATACATCTGGACTGCATAAGAAATTTATGTGTTTGAGAGATATATCAAGCGAAATTCAAAAAAGTGGTAAAAAGATCCCGACAAGAGGCTCTGTCTGAAGTTAATCGCAGCTATATACAAAGCACGAAACAAGAAGGAAAAAAATTGGATGCAATTACCCAATGTTTAACTTCTACTCAGCAAGGATTCTTTAGAACAACGAATCCCATGACAAACAGTCAAATTGAGACAGCATTGTTGAATCGTTATCCGAGGCTATAAGGGGGTGGTGTTAATAGTCTTTTTTCATGTTTTACAAATTTTTGCGGAATTATCAGCAAAACGTTTAGTAATACAAAAATGAATAGTAATGATAATTTATATTTCAAATTAATGGACCAGATAACTGGATAAGAATTTAATCAAGAAAAATTACCTCAGTCAAATGACTAGATAACTGGATGAGAGATGACTGGAAGAGGGAATCTTTAAGTGTGTTGTTAATTTGTCGATTTTAGGTGATAATAATATGAAAAGTTTAAACTAAAGAGACAAAGAGCAACACAAGAAATTTATAGCGGTTCACCCAAACAAGGGCTAATCCAGTTTCGATGAATACAAAGATCACTAGCCTGAAGGTTATGGCAATACCTTTATGTAAGCTTTTGTGGCTACAACGCTTACGAACCAAAGTCTTTACAGACAGACTTACACCTAAGAATTAGTAGGTAACTCTATAAAACCTCTAAAGCTTATTTGCTCAAAATGACAGAATGAGACATGAACTTTGGAGTAAAAATAATCTTCATCTCTCATGGTTTACCAAATCCTCTCCGGTTTGTCATCATATATACCTAATAAGACATAGAGTAGTTTATACAAATCTTTATGGCTTTGGAATGTGGCAACACAAGAAGGAAGCTCTGATGTTACGTAGCAATAGGAGAGGAACTGGGAAAAAATCAGACTTGGAATCAGACTTGGAAGCTCTGATGCCCCTCTTTCTCTCCTCCCCTGCTTTGTACCAGGCTTGGAATAGTGTCGGCATCGGAGCCTAAAACAGTCTCGAGGGGGGTGTTCCCTCTTCCTAGAGTAGGGTCAGGGGATATGATCACTGCTTTAGGGAGGCATAGGAAGGTAATAAAGAAATATACCAGAAGGAAAGTTGAGGTGACTCCGGTCCAGATGATGGGGCTTCCGGAGATAAGGTCTGTAGAGAACCCAGACTGGATCAAAGTATCAGGTCAAGAGGGCTTGCGAAGTAATGTGAGT
>LFYR01001858.1:122657-166605 GCA_001185155.1 Zostera marina
GTACGCAGACTGGGAAAAAATCGGCCAAGACTATGGTCGAAATTTTTTGAAGCTGCAAATACAAGCGAAAAGGTTGACTATGGCTGGCCAATTAAGTTTTTATTTCAGTTGGAAAAAAAAAGGATTAATATTTTTTTTTGACAACGGATGATACCTTTCTACAGTATGTAAAAAAAAAATGTCTACCTTCGGGTGATATAGCATAGCTATATAATATATCATTGGTTACATAGTAGTGAAAATATAATTAAAATACACAGAGAGACTCGAACCCTGAACCTTCAGAAATCTTAATAGTAATTGTGACCAAATGAGCTAATCTACCAGTGTGAAAAATGATTAATATCTTCTTTTCCTTTCTAGCACTTTCAAACAGGAAATAAATCACTGAAATGGTTTATTTAATGCTTGAAAAAAAATCAGTAATGATTGTAATGACTAATGAGTAGTACGATATAGGGATTTATGGAAAGGAATTTATAAATTCTATCACCTACGAATCATATACGAAGGTAAGCTCGTTTATTTAATTTTTTTGGAGATTCTGCATTTCTTATATATTGATGGACTGAACATAACAAGCAGGGCCAAGACCCACACGCCTAGATCTGGTCAATTACCCAGTAAGCGCACATGTTTGGTTTGAAAGAAAAAAAGAGGGATAAGTAATCAAGTACTTAAGCACACCGAAAAATCAGATTTCTTCGTTAAATTACGGAAAGATAAATTAAAAATAATCGTTCTTGGCTTGATAATTCCATTATAGCAATAAACATTCAGAAAAAAATTAAAGACCAACAAACACACCCAGTTAAGAAATTGAAGAACTTCTTGCTCGAGTTATTTAGGTTTTGGGCATCAGAAGACCCATGAAACAAGCATCAAACTTTTTTTCAGATCAACGGGGCAGCATTTGAGTAAAAATACCAGAGGTTTTGCCATATCTTGCTCTCTTCAATTTTTAAGTACACAAGCTTTCATCCAGTTGGTTCAAAAAAAGTTGTAAAATAAATTCACAGAATCACAGCACGCCTCAGGCCCTCAGATCATTACAAAGCTTGGTTAATCAACTTTGATCTCCCAGAATCAATTGTCATCGGGCATCTTGTCGACAGAGTTGGTCTTAAACTTCAGAAAAAAAATCTGAAGTGACATAACTCATGACCAGTTGACCACCGTCTAGAAATGCATCTGTTGCCTATAAAACCTTAGTGACGGAGTACTGATGAGCTGGTAATCACCAGACCTTAATCCATTTGAAAACTAGAAAGAGGTCGCGGACCTTAAACCTCAGATTAATTTAAATTAGGATATGGTTCGACTAATGGGCAAACTGTAAGTCATCACCCTGCAGGGTTTGCACAATAGATTAAAACAAACCTAAGGGCTAGTCGACCAAGTCCAAGGAGACAAAGGAGAAGGAGACACATTATTCAGAGCTTACTACTCAAGGAGAGAAACTATACTTTACAAAGCTCTGCCCCTAAAATTCAGCTATGAGTTCCATTATGGTGTTCGAGCTCGTACATATCATTCAGTTGCCACTTTTCAATATGACTTCGATGACAAATCTTGGATTTGGCATGGTCATCCAAACCACGACATCCACAACTAGTATTAAACAAATCTAGCCATTTTATTTGGCACCAACCAGAAAGCTCGCCAGAATCCCTAAACAGCAAGAATCCTATTCATCATTGAGAACACCCTCCCCCTCCCCCTCCCCCCCCAAAAAAAACGTAATTTGAAATTAGAAAAGCAGACCGATGTGTGGAATATTATGATTTCGGACTATTACGATTTAATTTATTTGAGTCTGGCAATCTTCCAAATGGATCCAACCGGGATCGGGATTCTGAGGTTGCATAGAACCTCAGCTGTGTATTTTTACATATGCAACTATTGCAAGCACATGTAAAACCTTAAGATAAAAAGTATTAAATGTATAAGATTGTTGGTTATCAACAACATTTTAAAGTAGTTATTTTTGTATAAATAATATACTAGACTACCAAATCTACATATTTGACTTAGAATCATCTACAATTCTACATTGCTAAAGAAAAGCTTCAAAAATGCATCTTCAATCAAATTATGCACAAGTAAAAAAATTAAAGAGAGTAATTGATACCAGTGTATCAGCCGGTGTGGACAGCAAATGATGATTTGAAAATTGAGCAACGCCATTCATTCTACCCTGATCCATAACGGCTGAATCCAGTTCAGATTTTCAAAGAACCAACAACTTCAATATCTGAATCCAATTTCCTCTGCTTCATCACTGCAATCGGAATTATCATTCTCCATTGTTCCTGTCTTTAACACTGCAATGTATTTATCCCTAATCTCCATCAATGGATGCTTCCTCAAGAGCTCTTTTCCACCACCATATGCCTCTCTCAGCACCACGGTATGGGTATCCAATTTCCTAGAGATATAGAAAATTCCAGGATGTCGCTCGAAAACCTTTGTAAACTTCTGAGGAAGTCGAAATGCCTTGCGCAGATTACTCACATTCTTCCTCTCTGTTTTCTTCCCAATCATCAAATGCAAGAGCTCATGGAAAATTCCCACATTCCTCTTCTCTGATATATCAGTCCTTGGATCAATATCCGGGGTGTATTCATAAGGTGAAATGTAGGGTAACTTCTGCCACTCCGACAACCACTCCAACCACCTCCTCTTCATCCCGAACCCTCGTGTAAATCGATTCGGAAATTCCAGATTTTCAGGATTGTCCCTTCGAAGCTCGGGCACAGCAAGAGAAACCTCCCAGTTGACCAACCCAAGCCAAACCCGTTCGTCATCAGGGACTCGATGAATACGGAAGAACTGAGGATAGTGGGGGAGAATCGTTATTTTATAATCAGTTGGAAGACCGAGATCGAACCGGAGTTGGTCGATTACGTGAAGAGGGAGAGATCTTGTAGCGGTACTAAGCATAAGAAGCTTCCGAAGCCGGACAATGGTATCAGGGAGAGACTCCCGGAGAATATGCTGCTCCTCGTCGTAGAGACGGAGTGCGAGAGGACTAAGAGTCGGACGAGAGCTAGACGAAGAAGAGTAGAAGAGAGAGGGGTGGATACGAGCGAGATAGCCGGTGTAAGGCTGGAGAGGCGGCGAAGACGAATCGGAGGAAACTAGGGTTGTTATAAGTTCGAGAATCTGACGGAGGTGTTTCTCGCGGGAAACGGCATGATCGAGAATACGATCTTTTGTCCATTTCGGAGGGAGGTTAACCAATGTCGATACCTGAAGAAAGAGATAAGGAAGACGACGGATGACGGCGGCAGATGATCGGAGTTTGAAGAAGGAAAACGTAACCAAACCCATCTCCGCCGCCATTTGTTCTTTTCAGCAAAATAGTGTCCAGATCAATTCTGCAGATAAAAAATATAATTAACATCTATTTAATCTATTTATACTTTCACACCCACAGTCACAATTCAAAAGTCAAAATCGAAATCACAATCAAAATATAAGAGAGTTTATTGACTTTCAAACCTATTTCTTATGTTAAAATCGAAACACAGTCAAAGTCACACACCATTCTCCCCTTTGGGAGCTAATATGAAATACTATTGAATGTTTGTCGTAGTATATATGGACATAAAGAAATAAAAGATACAGACTACAAGTTAGTAAGCTTTATAAGAGTCTTTAAAAAGATTATTAAAAGCATTAGTCTCTTCTTCGATCTGAAATATTACAAAAAAATTTGTTGTCACCTTTTGAAGATATTTATAATAGAAATATGAGAGACCGATCTTCTGAGGTAACGTATCTAGTTACTATATAACTAAACTACATAGTTAATAAGAGAAAGTCAATGAGTTTCTTTTCATTTTTTTTTACTTCTGTTTTTTTTATTTTTATACTCTGTAATGTAAACATTGCCCTCATTTATTTCGATATCTATTGAGAATGATTCTCCAGTATATTACATTTAACAGAAAGTACATGATCTTGGTTATCAGGTTTATTTGAAAATGTATAAGAGCAGAAGATCAATTGACCCATAACCAAGAAAAAATAGAACCACCAAAGAGACCGAAACTAAGGAAGAGGACAGTAGATATTCCGGCAATCTCTGCATGTTGAATAGGAACGGATTTAGGAGTAAGTGTCAAAAGAGTACTGGTAACATACCCATTAGTTAGACCAAGCAGAGAAGTGATAACAATGACAGGAATTTCTGATCTGAAAAACATAGGGCCATGGATGCATATTAGATAAAGGGGGAAGAATAGAATCCTTCCTAGAGATATTCCAACGCCAATTTTCGCATTCTCTATTGGATAAACGGCCGGCAATATTGCTTTGCCGACGAGATCAAATACATTGTAGACAGTGATCAGAATTATGGGATACCAATCTTTGAGGTAATCCGAATGGACATCTTCTGTTATGCAACCTGGATATATCGAAAGAGTTACCATGTAGATCGTGAAAATTCCGAATCCAAACCATTTAACACGACAAAAAATTTCCCATAGGGTTGTTCTCCAAGTGAATAGAGTAATGGGTCCATTTTCTTCTATCTTCATTTTGACGACCTCTTTTTTAATCTCTTTGTAATGTCGAATAATGGGAATTCTATCGGCGATGTTATAGCAGAAGATGCATATTATCATCATTATAATGGAAACTGCGAAGTAAAGGTTTGCGCTCTTTCTCAATCCATCTGCATCTTGTGGGTAGATGGATTTTGTGATGATCCTCAAGATTGAAATAAGTACTCCTATACATATTTCACAAAAATCAACATGTTTTCAAAATAAAATTAAAATGTCTATTAATGATCTCATCTAGGTCATGGATGATTCAAATTCACTAACATCAACCCCCTAATTTCATAGTACACAAAAAGATATATATATTGGATTTGAATAAATTGGTTAAGAATGTTTACCAATTACAATGCACAATAGATCAATTATTGATAAACCTGATTTTAAAAAAGGTTGTCTAGATAATGTCATCTTAAAATTTCACGAGGAACATTTCTCAATTATTGTTTTGCAAGTCGTCCCCAAACCGTCGCTAGCATCGCGGAATTTCCACGAAATCATTTTTCAGATTTAGGGACGGTCATAATCCGTCTTTAAAGGTTTGTTTTCTTGTAGTGAACATTTTGACAACCATTTCAATGGTTTTTCACCATTTTGTGTCCCATTTTATAATGGGAAAACCAACTTTCGCGTGACTTATAATCGACGTCAAATCATTAAAAAAAACATAAAGTTGGTCGCAAAAGTTGGTCATAGATAGTATGTTTTCTTGTAGTGTCTAAATTATCTTCAATTTGTAAATATTAAAACTCAATTTCAAGAATGACAATAAATAATAAAGGCTCACCAGAAGAAGCAGTGCCAGAGCAAACAGCTTGCATGTAAATCTCTGGTAATTCCCCAGCACTCCCAACGACTCCCCCTTGCACAAGAGCATCAGCCACACCAGCAATAACAACAGCACCAATCGTGATATCATATCCAAAATAGATCCCTTGTCTCCCCTTCACGAAAACCCAATCCACCACTGGAGTGATCAACAAACACAAAACAAACATCCCCAACCCAATGTTGATTCTGAGAGATGCACTAGAATGACTGGCGAAGAAGATGATGATGATAAGGGATAAAAGAAAGCAGACCATGTAAGCAATTGAGAAAACTCGATCGATGTGGATGGTTGGGTACAAGTATGTGAAGTAGTCGACTGAGGTAATGTATGCATTCCATGGGATGAGACTACCTACTCCGAGTATGAAGTAGATTAAGTAAGCAAGGTTGAAGGTATCAGGCGGATGCGACTTAGATTCATGGAGATTCCAAGATAGAAGAAGTTCTTCCTCATTGCCTGCAGAAACACCATTGGGTACTTCTAAGGTTTTCATCTCCCTCAGACCCTCACTGCTAATACTATTTTCACTTTTTCTTTAAAACTTCAGATTACATATAAATAGAAGAAAATCAGGATCATTTAAATAGATATCCAAAAATATCCCTTGTGATTAATTTGTGAATATTCGTGATATGATTTAGATGGGACATACAAATATTTGTGATCATTTTAAATAGATTACAAATGCTGTATAATATTTAAATATAGTGCAAGATTCATGTAAGAACTATGGATATAAGCATTCATTATAAATTCAACTTGAAATATAATACAAACTACTAGAATTATGATGCTTTAACCTAGTTTTCACTTTTGAATTTGGTTGGATATTTATAAAAAAGCATGGAGAAAAGAATCAAATGACCCAAAACCAAGAAACAATAGAGCCACCAACAAGGCCGAGACCAAGGAAGAGAACGATGGAAATTCCGGCCATCTCCGAATGCTGAATAGGCACAGATTTGGGAGCAAGCGTAAGAAGAACAGTGGTAAAATACCCATTAGTCAAACCAAGCAAGCAAGTTAGAAAAGTGACAGGGATTTCTGATCTGAAAAATTCAGGGCCATGGATGCATCCAAGGTATAGGGGGAAGAACAAAAGCCTTCCAACAGATGCTCCAACTGCAACATTCTCATTGTCTATTGGATAAACGGCCGGCAATACCTTGCCAATGAGATCAAACACATTATAGGCAGTGATCAGAATTATGGGATACCAATCTTTGAGGTAATCCGAATAGACGTCTTCGGTTATGTAACCTGGAAATATCGAAAGAGTTACCAAATAGATCATGAAAATTCCGAATCCAAACCATTTAACACGACAAATAATTTTCCATAGAGTTGATCTCCAAGTGGAAAGAGTAATGAATCCTTTTTCGTCTATCTCCATTTTAACAGCCTTCCTTTTAATCTCTTTGTAATGTCGGACGATGGGGATACGATCGCCGAGATTGTAGCAGAAGATGCACATTATCATCACTACAATGGATACTGCAAAGTAGAGGTTTGCACTCTTTCTCAATCCATCCACATCTTGTGGATAGATGGATTTTGTGATGATCCTCAAGATTGAAATAAGTACTCCTACACCGAAACAAAACCAATATCGATCAAATTGCATGTAAAATAATATGAAATAAAACGGCTATTAGTTTGGCTAAAAACAATTACTATTAAGGTTTCTGAGGGTCCACGGTTCGAGTCTCGCTGTGCATTTTATTTAAATTTTCAATACGATGTAACCGGTGGTATATTATGTGACTCTAATATATCACCCAGAGGTAGATATTTCCACATCTTGTTATCAAAAAAATTGGTCAAGGTAACTATTAAACTTGCCAAGAGGGTCCAGGGTTCTATTCTCGCTTTGTATGTAATTTGCATTCAATTTCCACAACCGGTAATATATTATGTGGTTCTGATATATCCCTCGGAGGTAGGGTTTTCTATTTGTAGAAAGATACCTTCCATTATCAAAAAAAAAATCAGTAATTTAATAGGTCTTGAATGATTTAAGGGTTTGTGACCTTGGGTAATCTCAAAGTTCAACGAGGAACAAAATCCCTAATTTAAATCTAAATTTCATAACACCCACCAACCAAAAGGGGATCTCATGGATGTGGATGAATCGGAGTATAATTTTCTACAAAGCTCAATAATTTGTGGTAAATCTGTAATCAAATTAAACGCAATTTCAAAAATGGTAAGAAATAATAAAATCACACCGGAAGCAGCGGTGCCGGAGCAAACTGCCTGCATGTAAATCTCCGGTAATTCCCCCGCACTTCCAATGATTCCTCCCTGCACAAGCGCATCAGCCAGACCAGAAATAACGACGGCGCCGACAGTAATATCATACCCAAAATACACCCCTTGCCTTCCTTTCACGAAAACCCAATCCACCACCGGAGTAATCACCAAAGACAAAACGAACAGCCCCATCCCAATATTGATTCTGAGACAAGCGCTGGAGTTGTGAGCCAAGGTGATGATGATTATAAGAGAGACAAGACAGCAGGACATGTAAGCAACAGCGAATACCCGGTCGACGGGAACAGATGGATACAGGTATGTGAAGTAATCAACTGCGGTAATGTACGAGTTCCATGGGGTGAGAAAACCGATCCCAAGTATAAAGTAGACCAGATAAGCGAGGTGGAAATGGTCGGCTGGTTGCGACTCCGATTGGGACTTCCAGAGAAGCAGTTCCTCCTCATCATCGATGAGAACACCGTTGGATACTTCTTGAGTTTCCATCTCCCTTGTCGCCGGTTACTTTTTGATCGGAATCGGAAGTAGTTGGATTAAAATTTGGGTTAGTGAGTTGATTGAGTTACCTATTTATATACTGTTATTAATTTAAACTAATTATTAAATAATTCCCATTTTAAATCATTTTTTATTTTATCAATAATTTTTTTATGAGATTTCAATTTTCATAAACGAATCAATATCTTACTTTAAATTATTTCTTAAATTTACCCGATGATATATTATGTGGTCTCGATATGTTATTCGGAAGTTGACAACTCTATACCTGTAGAGAGGTATCCTCTGTTATCAAAAAATAAACTGGACAGTTGGGCGCAAGTGGAAAAATTATCATTTTTTAAAATAAAATAGTTACGGTAACTGGGTTACTCGAGTTTAAAGATTTATCTAAAAGGGATGAAAACTATCCAACGTGTCCCATGCTTACCCAGTTACCCGATTTTTAAGAATATCAATAATTGCCCTCATTTTATTTTAAATATAAATTATACAATATGTTAATTGAGAGGTCGAGACATGTTGACTTTTTTAAATGTTTTGATTCCGATTCAGATTCAAATCCATTTTACATCAACTGTCAAAAAAAAAATTCGTTTAATATTTTTATTATATTTTATTATTTTATATTTATATTATAAATTTATAAAAATAAATTTCAATACTGAAAATTAAACTAATAAATTTCAATATTGAAAAATAAACTAACTATATTATCTAAGTATTCAGTTCGGTAGGTTCGGTTAATATCCCTTTGTACAAAAATTATTCTTTATTTTTATTATTTGATATATGAATTAACCTAATAAACTAATAAATTATTTTTCTCAATTACATGATATGATATATTAGTGTTGGTACCATGGACCGCGGACCACGGCCCATGGACCGAACCAGGCCCGTCAAGGAAGGGGGAGTACTGTTGGTACCATGGACTGAATTGGCCCTGTCGGCGGTCCGAGCGAACGGATGGCCCAACGTACGAGCCCACGAGGCCCAAGGACAGCAGTAGAAGACTATAAATACCTCCCCTGGTCCAACAGGAGAGGGGGTTGATAATTCTAAGAGTTACACTTGTACGAGGTTGGACGGCAAACCTACTCCGACGAGCCCACACACCGACAGTTAGTTATGTACTTATGTAATTTTTAATTGATATTTGATAATAATGGATGATGAATTTATTGAATTATTTTGATGTTAATGGAAAAATTCTAGAGAGTGAAAGGGGGCGACTTGTGACTTTTGTTTGAGATGCTTAATAATTTTAGGAAAAATTTAATTTATATCCCTGGGTTTTAGAGAAATTCTTAATGATGATAGTATGATAAAGCTCGTTACCCTCAGGCACGCGACTCTATAAAGTTCAAGCTCGATAAACTTGTTAAAAGTTTTTTAATAATTAAATAAAATATAGATATTAAAAGTTATAGATATTAATTCATAATTATTATTTACTATTGAATAAATTATAAGAAAATTTAAATTGATAAGGACTGTTAAATAAATTACGAGAAAACTTAAATTCATAAAGACAGTTGAATAAATTACAAGAAAATTTAAATTGATAAGGTGGGTACGACTAGAAATCGCCCATAATTGTGTACATTAGTACATATATCTAGATGATCAAATAATCCAGAGCCATGAAACAATAGAGCCACTGACAAGGCCGAAACCAAGGAAGAGAACCGTGGAAATTCCGGCCGTCTCCGCATGCTGAATAGGCACAGATTTAGGAGCAAGCGTAAGAAGAACAGTAGTAAGATACCCATTAGTCAAACCAAGCAAGCAAGTGAGAAAAGTGACAGGGATTTCTGATCTGAAAAATCCAGGGACATGGATGCATCCAAGGTATAGGGGGAAGAACAAAAGCCTTCCAACAGATGCTCCAACTGCAACATTCTCATTGTCTATTGGATAAACGGCCGGCAATACCTTGCCAATGAGATCAAACACATTATAGGCAGTGATCAGAATTATGGGATACCAATCTTTAAGGTAATCCGAATGGACGTCTTCGGTTATGTAACCTGGGAAAATCGAAAAAGTTACCATGTAGATCATGAAAATTCCGAATCCAAACCATTTAATACGACAAAGAATTTCCCATAAGGTTGATCTCCAAGCGGAAAGAGTAATGAATCCCTTTTCTTTTGTCTCCATTTTGACGACCTCTTTTTTAATCTCTTTGTAATGTCGGACAATGGGAATTCTATCGGCGATGTTATAGCAGAAAATGCATGTTATCATCACTATAATGGATACTGCGAAGTAAAGCTTTGCGCTCTTTCTCAATCCATCTGCATCTTGTGGGTAGATGGATTTTGTGATGATCCTCAAGATTGAAATAAGTACTCCTACACAGAAAGAAAACCAATAAGATGTTGGGAAATCGTTACAATGGTTGAAGATTGTATGTTAAAAGCGAGTTGATACTCTACAAAAAAAACGGCCTGATATGACAGATATCTGTCAGTTTAGTATTTTTTGATGACGGAAATCCGTCATTGATATTTATAATCCGTCAAAATAAAATATGAAATTTTCGTTGACGATTCTTTAGTGGTGGAAATCCGTCAAGAAGAAAATCCCCTCCAAAATTTCGAATTTCCTCCAAAATCGACCCGATTAAATTAACTTTTCTTAAGAAAAATTTCGGGGTGTTCGGACAGAAAAAACATGTCCAAATTTCAATTGGACGGATTTCTCCCATTTTTTCGACAAAACTTAATATACCTTTCCTGACGGATTATTAATGACGGTTTTTTAACGGTAGATTTTCGTCACAGATACTTAATCCACCACTATAAATCTAATACAATACAAGTGGTTCTCACTTGTCAGAACTTTAATCATAACCTTCATGACAACTATCATTTCAAATTTTCATTCACACGTTATTTATTATTGAAACATGTGCACAATTTAATATTAAATAATTGGTGGTAACCAGACTTTAAAGCAATTAAAATAATATCCAGGTACTCTTAAGTAATTATCAACGATGAGAAATAACAAAAGCTCACCTGAAGCACCAGTGCCGGAGCAAACGGCCTGCATGTAAATCTCCGGCATTTCTCCGGAACTTCCAATGATTCCTCCCTGCACAAGCGAGTTAGCCACAGAGGAAATGAAAACGGCACCAACAGTGATATCATATCCAAAATACACCCCTTGCCTCCCTTTCACGAAAACCCAATCTACCATCGGCGTAATCAGTAAAGACAAAATAAACAGCACCAAACCGGTGTTGATTCTGAGAGAAGCACTAGAGTTGTGGAACAAGGTGATGATGATTATAAGGGAGATGAGAAAGCAAGACATGTTAACAATCGAGAAAATCCGATCGATGGGGATGGATGGGTACAGGTATGTGAAGTAATCGACGGCAGTAAGGTATGCGTTCCATGGGATGAGGAAACCCGCGCCGAGTATGAAGTAGACAAAGTAGGCAAAGTGGAAGGGGTCGGCCGGCTGCGCCACCGAATGTGGTTTCCTAGAGAGAAGCAATTCCTCTTCATCGGCGAAAACTTTCATCTTTGTCACCGTCGGTGCGATTTTGGTCGAAGAATGAAAGTAGTTAGATCAAACCGGTAGATTCAGTTGGAGAAAAGTAGATATCTTATTAAATTCAAATACTTCCAAATTCCAATTTTGCATAATGATTTTTTGTAATAAAACATTCCAGTTATGAATTTTATATATAGTGAGCAAATCTCTAAAATGTTTATTTTGATAACCGAGGTTTGAGGGTAACTTTCTACAAGTAAAAATAAGAAATATGTACTTCAACTGATATACTAGATTCACATAATATATTACTGTTTACATCGTAATTACAATTTTAATGAAAATTACGTATACAATAAGATTCGAACCTTAAACCTTCAGAAACTTTAATATAATCAATTTAACTAATCTCCCTGCTAAATCTTCAGGTGATATACCAGAGCTACATCGTAGTGAAATTTTTAACAAAAATTACACACACAGCAAGATTCGAATCCTAGACTTTCAGAAACCTTATAGTAGCTATTGTAATCAATTGAAATAATCTTCCTGCTAAATCTCCAGGTGATATACCAGAGTCACATATAATATATTACTGGTTACATTGTAGTGAAATTTTTAATGAAAATTACTTACATAGCGAGATTCAAACCGTAGACCTTCAAAAACCTTAACAGTTATTGTAATCAATTGAAGTAATCTTCCTGTCTTCAAGTGATATACTAAAAACACATAATATATCACTGGTTATATCGTAGTGAAAATATTAATAAAAATTAGGTACACAACAAGATTCGAACCCTAAACCTTCAAAAATCTTAATAGTTACTGTGAGTCTGTAACAAGTTAAACTAATCTCCCTGCTAAATTTCTAAAAGGTTAGAATCATTAATATGAATGGTTTAAGATTAGGATTGCGAACGAGTTGAGCTTTGGACCGTAGAACTAAGCTCGATTCATTAAGGTTGTAACCACGCTCGGCCTCGTCAAGCTCCAATCGAATTCATGATCAATATCAAATATCTCATGAAAGCTCATGGACTCATAATGCTCACAATTATTATTCTTATAGGTTCATACCTTATCCAATCCCTAAGAATAATAACAATTAACAAGCATAATAGAAGGAATCATGTAAATTGTAAAGAACACAAGCTGATAAAAAAAACATTCTCACTTCTCATCCACAGATCAAATGATTAATTAATTATAAGATGTTATTCAAGATTCATTAAGATCTGTTCTACATAATCTTTTTTAACATCCGACCATTGGAATTTGGAAGGAAGGAGGCTGTGCCTTTAAATATTGTGTGTGTATATATCACCATTGAAGATAAAAATAAATGAATGTCTCACACTGCAAATGCTGCTTACGGATTTTCTTTATGTTTCAGTCTTTCAGATCCCTGCGTAACAACAGCGTATTAATGAATTGTGAGATTATGGTTTCCATTTAAGTAGTTTGACATAATCTAAGGAACGAACAGACCGTATATCTGATGTTTCGATGTTGATTACTCTTGAATATCTTGGTCGTCTCCATGCTGCTGATGGCCATTCACATTGGCTCCATAATCAATCCATGGAAGTAATGATTCCAAGAAAACAACAGCAGGGTTTCGTCCAGCAACCTCAAGCACATCTCGAGCTATTTCAGGATTAGCATTTACATCCAGCATTTCATGCGGCACATGTTGACCACCACCACCCATGAACTGTCTTAATTCCTCGGGAGGTATTGATGCCACTGTGTCAGAGAAGTCTGCAACCATAAGATGGGAATATCTGCCAGTGGTGTCGAAAGGATATTAGAATATAATCATTAAACATTTAAATCAGATTCTAGAATGATATTTGAGACTGCAAAGTATAAGAAGGTGATGAAACATGGAGATAAGTTCTTCTTGATTCCTCGGCAGGAGCTAATGAGTCCTTAGAAATGTTTGTAGTAATCAGTAAAAGATTTAGTTAATTACTTGTGATTGTGAAATGTTTTGTTTGCTTTTATTGTTTTTTAATATAAATGAGAAAAAATTGTCATTTGAAAGAATATATTTAAAATACTAGATCAACAAAAGGACTTACTCATTTTTCTCTGATGAGAAAGCCTCTTTTCTAATGCAAGCCCAGTCTCTAGTTTCATCATCATCATTATTTTTTAGGGACTCGATAATTTCTAACGCAGCTCGTTTCAAAAGGTTCTGCAGTTCTGGGAATCTCCATATTAAGTAATTTCGTTCTACATATATATTAATCAAGTGCTCCAAAGAAGGACTGCCAGATTCTGCATATCCAAAAAATGAATTTTTGAGTATTTGCGCCCATGCAGAATCTTTCAAGGGTGCTTTGTCAACCAATTTTTTGAGAACCGAAGGATGAAGCATCAAAGCTTGTTTCATAAGTTCACTTGAACTGGCTTTCTCTGTTTCAACAAAATCCTCTTTGTTTGCTGAGTCCTTCTCAATATAAAAACGACAAACAGCTAGAGAATACGAAAAATTGGGGAACAGCCACATTGAGCTATCACTTTTGTACTCCTCAGAGAATTGCTCCAACCATGCAAATTCTTGTGCCCTTAGAGAAAAGTAATCCACACAGAATAAGGCTCCCATTGGATCATCAGAATCAAGTGATAGCAAAAGCTTACAAACCTCCAAAGCTGATCGATGACACCCACGTCTATCCATGTTTTTCATGTGACTAAAAAGGGCCGAGAAGAATGGCTTATTTGTATCATGACTGTACTTCAATTGAGAGTTACCATCAAGGGAAATAAACAAAGGGTGCCATGCACATTCTAATGCAAATAAACACTTCCCAATAGCATCAACAGATGACTGGTGTTCTCCAGAAAACTTGAAAAGCTCTGCAAAGATTAACAGCGCTTCAATGTGATACGGATGGTGTGCCAAAATACTGGCAATGGCATTGATATCATGCATAGCCTTGGCAGCTTCAAATGCCTCTTGCACATACATGCACGACTGTGAGTGTGTGTACCTATAGTATATACACTAAATCAGTAGTATTGATAGTAAAAGAGGGAAAACAATGCAAAATTGAAGGATCAAAGTTTGTAGCCATATCCACATGCTGTAATGATTATAACAAAAGGTGTGTGTTAAATACTTAAATCTGCTGATAAAGTGAATTTCACCATTTATGGATTTTATTACCGGTTTAAAAAAATCAATGCATTGTTCAAAGCAACAAAACAGGATCCATTTGGAAATAAAAATGAAGAATATATTCAAGGAAAAAACAAGAGATATTTTATTCTATCATTGAAACATTACCTAAAATAATGTATTCCACCCTTGGTTTCCAAAAGATCCATGGAAAGGGTTCCATCCCAACGAGGCCAATAGCTTGATGGAGTGACAATCATTGTCTTTCTTGGATTGTAGGCAGTACGTCTTCCGCCATGCATATGCCTAGAGCTACCAGCACTCTGTCTGTTTTCAACAGAGTTGACCACTTTAGAGCCAAATATTTTCCGAAGTTCATTTTCAGCTTTCAAGTGTTTAGGGTCGACAGTCAAAACATATGAAGTTCTCTCATTTTTATTTTTTACATGACTCTTTCCGTTATTGGCTTTGAAGTCAATGTCTGCAGTTTGGCAATCAGAAGTTGTTGGCGTGATAGACAAATCTTCCAAGATCGATTCGATAGATTTCTCATCTTTCCTTTTCCTAGAAACCGGAACCTCCTTATTTTTCTTCTTCTTTTTCTTCTTCTTGGATTTGTTATCAAAAGTTGATATCACATTAGATGATTGTTTGGCCAATGAAATTTCATTTTCCTCAACATCATCTAATGCTTCCACTTCATCTTCCTGATTTGTATCCTCCTGCTATAAAAATAAGCTAAAAACAATAAGAAAAATACCAATATTTATAAGAGACCGTCTTTATTTCTTCATATATCTGAAAATAAAGTTAAAAAAATACCATAAATGAACCCAAAAAAGTGAAGGTCATAACAACAAAGGCAAAGGCTCTCTCTCTGCCAATCTTAATGTTTTCTCTAAAAGAAACCCAATAAGCCACTGAAAAGATTCCACTCAAAGAATAATATTGAAAACAAATGGGAATTACGCAACCAAAACCCTTAAACAAATCGATTTCGGTTCCCAAAGAAAACGATTTTAGTTCGTAAAAAAAATCTTTTTTTAAACAAATAAACACTGCAATCATGGCTTGATTATCAATATAATTCGACACTGTAAATGATAATCCCTAATTTATTTGGACCTGATCGTCGAGGAGGTCGAAGGGATTACGTGACGGAGCTGTGGAGATGGGAGATGACGAATCATCCTTTTCTTCTTCGTCACTCACTTCCGATGCTCTTAGCTGATTCTTCTGTAGTTCTCTCTCCGCCAACACCTTCCTCACCAATCGAGCAGACATAACGGCGGCGGTGACGGCGACGGAGCTAAGGATTTAAACCTCGCAGTCTAGAAATGGAGAGGAGGGGAGGGGAGAGAAGGTCAGAGCTGTTTTGAAGGTCGGTCCATGTGCTTAGGCCTGAGAGAAATATTTCTAGCATTGTAGGTACTGATGTATAAATTACTCAGTATGTAAAGGGTGGTTTTGTAATTTAAATAATAAAAAGGTTATAAGAAAATAACCCGTCATCGTCGTCTCATACTCTTGTCTGAACCCTTGCCGACGAAATCAGTTACCGGACGCGGGACACCTATTCTAAATTCCGTCTACTCCAGTGATCGTCTGTTCCGGCGAGTCGGTGATCGAAATCTACGGAAATAGATTTATCCAGTGATCTTTATTGAATCGTCGTCCCGTACTCCCCAATAGCCGTTTCAATCTTCTTCAGAAGGTATAGTATACGTGTAGAATATAATGGATGCTTCTATGTTTCAAAATAATTGATATAACTAATTTTTTAAGAACTAAAGGATGAAACATTAAAATCTGTTTTATCACTGCATGCGATCTCTGTTTCAACAAAATCCATTGTGGTTGCTGAGACTTGAATAAAATATTTCCTGAAATTCTCTAATAAGCTTAGAAAATAACTTGGATGGATTCCAAGACATAAAAAATTTGTTAGTTAAGGTCAAGATCTAACCATTTAAAAAACATGACTGAAGATGTTTCTTTTTAATTGCATTTTCAATTCTACCAGTGTTGATCGTTCTTCTCTGATCAACTCAGACGGCATAACGCACAGAATTTGATTGAATTCTGATACTAAGGGTTGACTACAAATGGGACGGAACTCCAAGAAAAAGAAAGGAAGTGCTAGCCGTCGTAAGGGAAGGTCTAGAGCAACTCCAAATGATCAATTTGGAGAGGATGATCAAGATCTTTTATCCGAGGAGATTACTGCATTGTAAGCATGCAATTTCTTCTTCTTTTAATAGTTTTGATACTTTTTTTGATCACTTCTGTTGGTTACTTTTACATGCTTTAATGTAATAGGTCCCCAAATGATTTTTTTGCTTATGCACTGTAAAATTGTTAGATCTGTTCAGATATATAACAAAAAGCTTTAGTAAATATTTATACACCTCCAAAAAATCTTTATATCCAACACTTTAATGATGGATGCATCATGTGAGCTCTTGTATATCACTCATGGTTTTTTACTCTCCCTTCACTATCTAGATTCCATGTTCCAACTTTGATCGGTGATGAGAGGGATTTATCTTGTGTTAAAAAATACTTTGATAATGTGTTGTATTAACACTCTGTGATTAGAGGGATCCCGTGGGCCCAAATGGTCCTTCCCAAGGCGGAAGGGGGTCTAGGGGTTAGAGACCTTTCCATTATCACCACTGCAACCAATATTAAAAGAGCTTCAAAGTACTGGGATAGGAGTGACTCTATTCTGGTAAAATGGATCCAAGATAGGTATATTAAAGGAAAGACGTTTAATGATATACAAATCAGGCCTATTGTGGATTCGCATTTTTGGAAAGCTTTTGTTTCAGAAAGAAGTCTAGTGGATAAATGTTTGGATTGTAGGGCCAATAGTATGATTGTGTGGAGATCTGATATTCCGATAAGTAAGTTGGGGGGAATAGTGGAAAATATTAGAGATAGAAAGCATAAAGATATACTAGCTGAGGGAATTTGGTCGAAGATGCCGACAAAATTCTCTATTTTCTTGTGGAGGGTGAAATGGGATCATCTAAACACGTTCAAGAAACTGAGGAGTTGGAGAGTACAAGTGCTTCCTGTTTGCTTGTTATGCAATCTGGAAGATGAAACTAGGAGTCATCTTTTCTTTAACTGTTCTTATTCCAGATCACTCTTAATTCCGTTGGCGGAACACCTGGATTTCACTTTCTGGAAAATAATGAATATTCCAGTCCCCACCCAATCCAGTCCAGATATTAGATTGGGGGATCTGATGGAGGCAACACAAAAGATTACGCGCCACTCTCCCCCTTGGGGGTTAATATAGAATGCTATTGGGTGCTTGTCGTGGCATATATGGACGGAAAGAAATAAAAGGTATAGACAGCACATTAGTAGGCCTTCTGAGGTAGTCCTTAAGGAGGTCATTAAAGACATCAGTCTCTCCTTTGATTCAGTGTATTACAAAAAGAGTTGTTGTCACCCTTTGGAGACATCTATGATGGAAGTATGGGAGACCAACCTCCTGGGGCAGCGTATCTAGTTACTATATAATTAGACTACATAGCTAATGGGAGAGAGTCAATGAGCTTTTTGCTCATTTCTTTTTACTTCTATTTCTATTTCTATTCTCTATTTTTTTTGTAAACTTGGCATTAACTTTATTCTAATGAAATTTAATTGCTTCGTGAGCCCTCTTGACCTGATACTTTGATCCAGTCCGGGTTTTCTACAGACCTTATCTCCTGGAGCCCCATCATTTCCTTAACAGGAGCCACCTCAGCTTTCCTTCTGACATACTTCTTTGTTGCCTCCCTATGCCTTCCCAAAGTAGTGATCATATCTAAGTTCCCATGCCCTACTTTGGGAAGAAAGAACAACCCCTTCGAGACTATCTTAGGCTCAGATGCCGACGAAGGTTGTGATAAGCCAAATCTGGAACAACGCAGGGGAGGAGAGAACGAGGAACAATTCGGCCTAAGTTGGATTGTCCTCGGGGTGTGCCCTTGCTCCATCGACTGAGATGACATATCATCATTCACCCCCCAACTATGGATTGACGAGTTAATGCTTTGTTCTTGTTCCACCCACTTTTCACTGTTCCCTCCATATCTTGGGAGTCATTCTCCTGTACTTCTCCCTTACCAGGAGAATGAGCCCCTTCCCTTCCTCCACCTGCACCCCCCAGTTGGGGGCCAACAATCTCAATCTCATCCATAATCATGTCCATCCCCTTACTGGGGACTTCAGAGACATGTGCATCCCGTTCTATTGACCGGGATCCTATAATAGCCGAATGAGGCTCTCCCTTATCCACCCCTTCTAGCTGCCCCTGTCTCTGGATAGTTTCATTCATAGAAACAGTATCTTCAAGATGTGTTCCCCCTACCAGAGGACCCTTACTGGACGAAGGTTGTATAGATTCCGTAGTAGAAAGCATCCTTTCCTTTTCTGTACCCCTCATACTCACAGGGAGCACAATCTCCACTTTGTTTACCACCCCATTTTCTAGCAGCTTCTGTATTATCACAACATTTCCCCCTTCCCTACCGACACCACGGGAAACATCAGTTCTTCCTTCCCCTCCCTTTTCCATAGAAACGCTCCTTTCCCTGCTAGCACTATGGGGGACATCACCAACCTTCTCCAACTCCGCTCATCTGTTGGATATAGATATCGGAAGCGAACTTACGGTCTTCCTTAGCTTGCTCCGTCCTTGGCTCCAGTCCCCTTCCCTGTCATTTTGAGGGATTATTACAGTGGCTTCCGCTCTTGAGATGGGGGGAGGAGGAGGAGGGACTTTCTCTATAAGTGGTCGATAACATTTTTCCGACTAGTGACCGAAAAGTCCGCACGTCCGACACTTTTGTGGCTTTGACCTGTATTTCACTGTCAGTATATGGCATGTTTTCTTTCCATTTTCTTCTCGAATCATTATTTTAATTTGTCTAGGAAATCTGAAATTCGGTTTACTTTGGAAACAAATTCTAAGAGCTTTTGGATGAGATACCGTATTCATAAGCTCTCCATATAAAGGAATGCCTAGGACGCTGGGAGAAGATTTCTGATAGTTTACCGCATCCTTAGAAAACATTCCTGGGAGAAGATTTCCAATGATTGCCCATTGGAACATCGTTTCATAACATTCATTATGGATGGTATCCGGGGGGGAGCTTACTTACTTTGAACGGAGTGTCGCGGAATCTATCCCATGAGCGATCACACGATCGTAAATAGTCCGCCACCTTCCTAAACCTAACATCGAAAGTAGCATCCCGGAATCTTATGATTTGAATATCTCCATTAACCCCCCCATTTTCTTCTCAATAAACAGGTCATGGCTCTTATGGACGGAACATTCCCCATTACTCTGAGTGATATTCTAAGTGCTCCCCCTGACTTAGGGGGAAGAAGTTGAGACCTCCGCATGGTGGCACAAGCAAACTTCTCCCTCTCTGAGGGTTGCACAAACTGAAGTCTTCTCAGATCCCCAGAATTAGGAGTAGACCACTTCAAGTTGTCTATCATTCCTTGGTCAAAAGCCTCTTTCTTCCTACCCCCTTCCTTATATTGCTTCTACCCTTAGGGTGCTTCCAAGACCCTCTGAATAGATTCCTTTTTCTTTCCAAGTTCTTTTCAAACTCTTCATTTCTTCTGAAGTGTCTCCAAAGCGCAGCTGCGCCTTCCATCGAGGTAAATAGGAGTAAGAGAATTACCTCCTTAAAGTTTAGCAACACACAAACCAATACTACACAAGGAGGAATTGAGGTGGGTGTAAAAAACCCAGGTGTGGTCTATGCATAGTTCCAAAAAGCGGAAAGCGCTCCCAATTTCCAGGGAGCGCTTTTTCAGCTTTGACCGCTTTAGCGTCGCTTAAAGCGGTCAAAGCGGTAGTGGCATATGTGTAAATATATGCAATTTTTTTATAAATTGCATATATACCCCTGTTTATATATATAATTTTTCCAAAACCTGTACATGTATAATTACCTAAAAAATATATATAAACCTGATAATTTTTGTATATCATCTTAAAAATACACATCCAAAACAAATACATCCAAGTTATTTGAATCATCCAAAACAAAATCATTATCTAAAGTCTGATCATCTATACGAGCATCTACTTCATGGCATATCTATATTATCTAGAGGCTCTCTGATAATTTCCGCAATTTCATTCATGGCATAACGATATTGGGATTCAGTTCCCATATCTGCAAATGAAGTTCTCTGTCTTCCATAAGTATATCCACGGGTTTGCCCACTCCTTGTTGACGGTCCCGGTTGTTCAGCAGCTCCTGAAGCTTCCTCCACCTGCGCCCATGTTAGTCCATCTGCCTCGGTGTAGACGAACTCGTCGCATGCCCCTTCTATGCCTGTCATCCACTCGCTATTAAAGTTCATTGAGTCTACTCTTATGGGATCGAATTTGCCATTCGTTTCCAATTCCAATTGTCGGTGTCGTTGTGTACGTTCATTTAATTTCCTGTTGTACGTTATGTACACCAGACGATCCAAATTTTTGGAATTCAATCGATTCCTTTTCCTCGAATGGATCTGCAAATAGTATATTAGGGTTATGGTGATGACCTAATATCTGATAAATAACCCTAATTTACAAATGGTAATTAAGTTCTTACGTGTTCAAATAAACTCCAATTTCTCTCACAACTGGATGCAGAGGCACAGAGAGCTAAGATTCGCATTGCGAATTTTCTTAGTTCTAAGGTGGAAGTTCCATAAGTACGCCACCACGTAACTACAAAAAAAATATCGTTACTTGACAGACATGATTAATTGTCAATCAAAGGAGAAATCAAATATTTACTTGGTTCCGCCTTGTCAACTGACAATTTAGCGATTGAGGAGCCAAATCGTCCTTGTCTTGTCTTGTACAAGTCAGTATCCATCACAACTTTCATTCTAATTTCGTCATCATCAATCATCTTCTCCATACAATCTTCAAAAGCCTCCTCATAAGACGCCACTTCTTGAATACCAGCCGTACTACAATCGATAAGCAATGAATTTAGTGATATTGAAACATTAGTCATAAATATCATTATGAAATACCTTTTAATCTTGTAGTAGACCGCTGGATTGAGGAACGCTGCTGCTTTGAATAGTGGAGATTGAAAGTGTTTAGACCAACGAGTTTCCAATATTTTGAAAATTGGCATATAGTCGCTTTCAATGTTCTTGAAGTTTGTCTTTATCGCTTCCTTAGCCTTCAGAAATGCGGCCGCTAAAGGTTCAGATGCTTTCAGACAATCTTCAACATTCATCCAAAACCTAGTGTTGCAAATTAAATCTGCAACCGTTAAACCATCTCCCTTCCTCACCCATGGACGCCAATTGAATTTCCTTAAGACTTCACAATGTTCGTGCAAGCTCTTTAAGGTAAGGTATGAGGTTGCAAAACGAGTTACCCCCGGCCGAACCAATTCTTTTCCTTTGGTCGCCTCTAACCATTTGCTATGAAGTGTTGAATGGTTGTAAACGTGAGTGGTGATCTTCAAGGCATTTCTTATACAAGTCTTGTAGTGCGGGATCTTTCCTATGTCCTCTAGAATCAGATCCATGACGTGTGCGGCACATGGTGTCCAGAATAGATGCTTGTATTTCTCCATCAAAATTTTTCCAGCACGAACGTAGTTTGAAGCGTTGTCCGTGCAAATCTGTATATTTCAATTTGTTTGAAATTACCAAAAAATGAAAAATGAAATTATAATGAATAATTAGTACCTGTACGACATGTTCAGGTCCAATAATTTTCATTGCATTCTCAAGACCGTCTGCAATGAACTCAGCTGTCTTATCTTGGCTAGATGCATCTATTGAGTGCAAGTAGAAGGTTCCCGCAACCGAATTGACCAAAAAGTTAATAATATTCCTTCTACGCCGATCTGTCCAACCATCAGATATGAGAGTACAACCACTCTCTATCCAAGCTTCCTCATGTGTCTTTCTGATCATATCAATAGTCTTAACTTCGTTGTTCATTAACGGAGTTCCAAGACTATATGCAGTTGGTGGTCGGCAATTTCTACCAAACCTTCCGATCGCTTCCATCATACACTACAATTCAATATATTAATACTAGTCAATTGAATCTGAAATTGTTTTGATATTCAATAATTGAATAAAGGAAGAATGGGAAAATTTATAACCTCAAATGATTCACTTTGTGCCACATGAAAAGCAATGGAGTTGTCAAAAAAGAATTTGGCAATGTACTCATGTACATGTTTCATCTCTTCTTTCTTCAATAGATCTTCCATTTTACTTTGCTTTAATTTATGTGTTCGTCGATCACGAACAATGCTCTCAATAGTTTGTCCCTTTTCTAAACCCAAGCTTCCGTATACCTTCACGGAACCAGAATTAGATGTAGATGCCACACTAGACTTTTTTCTTTTGTTGCTTTCTTCCGTAGACACTTCAACGTCAATAACTGGTACTGGTATTGATGGCTTCTTCGAGTTCATATGCTCGACTAACTCTCGAAGCACATGGTATGGCACTTTAAGGCATTTCGTGACGTTCGTTTTCGCATTTGACACGCCGGTCAAATGCGCCTTCAACCTTGCCACTCCACCATTGTAAACATGAGCACAAAATAAACATCTAGTTGCATATTTATTTTTTGTTGGGTCGGCAAGGATCCCATACTTCCATCCGGGATCACCACTACTTGGCCGTCTTGTCTTGTCTGTCAACCATTCCGGATTAATGGAATGGTGGTATACTAAAGTATTGTCTTCTACGGCCTGAGTATCTGCTACTGCCGGAGGTGGACGCGGAGGAGGCATAGGTTCGCAAGGTGTTTCTTCGTCCGAAGCACCTTGCGTAGCGTCGTCGTCGCTGCTGGTGTCATTAAGATCGTTAGCGACGAAGTATTCCTCATCACTAGACATTAGGCCTGGTAGAACAAAAAAAAAAAATTAAAAAAAAAAAAAAAAAGATGGCCGGAATCCGGCCTGTTATGACCGGAATCCGGCTAACCTATTTCAAACTCGTCGAAAAAAAACACACCAGTTCGTCCAAGAGCTGGCATGACACTGTTGAAAAAAAATGAAAAAAAAAAATCGAGGATGGCCGGAATCCGGCAAAACAGTCCGGAATCCGGCCATCTTTTTCCCCCATTTCAGACAGCCTCAAGGTGGGGAAAGAGATCAAAACTATGAAGAAAGAAGTTTCCAATGAGAGGCGTTACCAATGCAGGGAGAAGACGGCTGGAAACGCAACTCCGGCGACGGTTGGCCGAACTCCGGCGAGGGCGACGGCGAGGTCTAGGGTTTGAGTGGATGTGAGGGTTAGGGTAGAAAGGGCAAAAAACAAAAAAAAACTATTTAAGTTATCCCTACACGGGTAAATGGGTTGGCCCAACCCGTTTACCCGACCCGACTCGACCCGACACAACTACCCACTGGAATAAAGCGTTTGGCAAAGCGGTCCAAAAAAACCGCTTTGCCGCTTTTTTCGCTTAAAGCGACGCTTAAGCGTCGCTTTTTGAACTATGGGTCTATGCCATCTTTCTCCGGGAAAAACCCTGCTCTTGGGTCAATTCCTACCTTGCTTTTCTATATTTTATGTGTTCCTAAACCCTAAGTTAGTGACCCTCTCTTTAGAGTGTCTCTAGCTAAGTTTGTATGGAGACGAGTAGGGAGACACAACAACCAATGCAAACAAAATATAAGTCTAAATGGAAGAGAGCAAAAATTAAAAAAGAAAAGAAAAAATATTTGGATTTCAGCCCCCAGAATTTCCCCTCCAGTCTCGTCCATCAGCAAGCAAAAGAATCGCAGCAGAGTGAGCCTCAATCAGAAAGAAACCGCGAGCAGAAAGCAGTTCAAGGCACCCAAGGTTCACGATCCACCAAATCCGTGAGCCTAAAGAATCATAACCAGAAACTGAACCACTGAAACAATTTTGCATTCTGAAATCGCAGCTCTCCAAAATGCAAGAAAAATCGCGAGCCAGATACTGCCAGAAATTACGGGAAAAATCGCAAGCCAGAGTCACATGAATCAGAATCGCATTCCTAAGTGAAGAATCACGATCAGTCTCAGAGCGTTTGCGAGCAGAATCCCAGAAAAATCACGAAGTCAAATCCCGCGTGCAGCATCAGGATCACAAAGGTCGCGAGCAGATCGAGCAGAATCGCAGAAAAATCCTGCGTGTAGATTCTCAGCAGGATCACAGAAGAAGCCAACCTGAATCCCGCGTGCAAAAGATCGCGAGCAGATCCAAGAAAATCGCGATCAGGAAAATATTGAAATCGCGAACAAAGAATCTCGTGAGTAGAATCACGAGCAGAAGCAGAAATCGCGAGCAAAGATTCTTCTGTTATGCGAACAAAGTGGTCTACTATGGATAATCATGAGTTGCATACCATCAGGTGTCTCATGTCATTTTTTGTTTGTTGCAAGTTGTGTATACTTATTGCCTTCGTTTTAGTGTTTTACTGTTTTTTGTACATTTCATCTAAATATATATATATATATTTCTGAGCAGATGACCCATGAAACATATGATGAACCACTCGTGACTTGACGTTACTCATATATATATATATATATCGAAGCAGTTAATTGACATTATACTTTGTTAAAGGCTTAAAGCTATGCATTGTTTTTTTTCATTTTTGTGATCTCTATTCTCTAGGTCTGCGATATTTCAGGAAGACTTTCAAATTCTCTCCCGATCATCCCAAACTCACATTTCTATAAACCTTAGGTAAAAATATTGGTAATGGATAGTATTTAACTCTCTTAAGGTTTTATCCTATTGAAAGAGTATTTACTGTTTAAATTTGGAATTGAAATAGGCCTCATTCAGATGCAACAGGTTATGAAAATCAAGATGTCTCTGCCATTCTCTCAGTCAGGTTATTTTCTTAGCAGGGATATTATTTATGCCACATTAATGAAATTATGAAATGCAAGCATCTCTGATTTTGTGCATTTCAGATGCTTGCCTGGATATCCTTTCAAATGCCCAAAATTACAGGTTGAGCCTGAGAAAGGCTTAATGCAGGTGGATGTTGACAAGCTTCTCTCTCTTCTTCTTGACCAGGTTTGGTCAGCTTTTGCTCTTTTATTTTTCTGGTGCTCATGGACAAGAAATATTTTTCATATTTGGAAAAAAAGCCAGGTCAAAATTTAGTTTCCCATAACTTCATATATTTTTTTAACAGGCCAATTCAAATTCTCGAGAAGGTCGAGTTATGATATTTAATCTTGTGGAAGTTGCACAGGAGTTCCTTTCTGAAATTCTTTCTGCACAGGAAACAATTGATTGTGTATTCTCACTGACTTCTATGTTTGTTATTTCCTCATCATCCTCAAAGAAGCATTCATTTACAACTCATCATTTTCTTTTATCGTAATAAGTTTGTGGAAATATTTTTTATTTTCAAAAGATCATTTCGTTATAATCTCATTACTCATTTTGCCTGTTTGTGTTTTTAAGTAATGGTCAGCTTATAAATCATCTTTCCATCTCCACACAATTAGATAAAGGTTGTCACTGTTGTTTATCATTGATTTTAAGTATGAGACAAACTATTTCTACTCAGTTTTCCTTTTTGTATCATTTGACAATCAATAAATTTGACAGAACTATTTTTATGTCCTGATGAAGCATCCTGAGATATTTCTTATTAGGTTTTATGAAAAGATTTTTTTTTGATATTCATGAACATTCATTATAACCTTCTATTACTAGTTTTCCTAGAGATTATCATTGTTATTTAACACTTGTGCAAAAACTCATACATAAAGATTTTTTTGCAGTCTTGTTTTAGTGGCAATTATGAACAGTATTTGATTGCAATTATCATTATTGTTTTAAAACATTGTAGGCTTCGTCTCTAGTTTCTGGAGATAAGGAAGGATGGCCAATGACTTGTGGAAGCAGTGGTTACGTTAAAGAGTCTTTTGTTTCTGGATTGTATGATTTGTTCAGTGAATTTTGTGGTGATGACGGATCATGGTATCATGGTATTGGTACTGTTGTTAATGATGATAAAAAAAAGATAGCAAGGGATCATATTTTTGACATTAATAAAGACCAACAAAGTACAGTTTCAGTCCATAAAATTGATACTTCACGAATTGGAAATGTTGTTCCACGAATGCACCAATTTTTGAACTATGAATCTAGGATTGTTGATGTTAGTAGGGACATTCAAATACCATCAATCTTAGATAAATCATATAATCCCAAAGAAGGCATGGCTGACAGAAATGGAAGCACATCATCCGAGTTTTCCACTACATCACCATGGGTAAAGTCAATTAGAGAAGATCTTGAGGAAGAGAAACAAACAAAAGGAGTCATCAATCCTATGGCAAAGGTATTGTCAGAAGCATAAGAATCTTGTTTTTCAATGTATGGGTCATTGTCTAGAGATTTCTTTATTCTACTCATGATTAATTTCAAGTTACCTCATGTTTTTTTATTTAAATAACCTTTCGCACCACATTGGTATTAATACGAAGAATTTTTTTTTTTTTTTTTTAATACGAAGAAGTTAGATGGAACTAGATATGTTTTTTTTTTGAAGCAAAGGTACTAGATATGTGATATATGATCTAACTACCAAATATATAATGGTTGTCAAAGTTGCATATTAAACATTTCACAAAAATACAAAGTTACATCTGCTTCAAAATAATACAAAATTATACTCATTTAAGTTGAAGCCTTTTTTTAAAGGAATAGGAGATTAAAACAATACACTCTAAGACCACCAGAAATTATCAACAGATAAATTTTGAGGGATGCGAGTATTGCATATGGTGCCACACCCTATAAAAAGACTTTCACAGATTGAAACTCAAGCTATATTCATATGGGAGTCCAACCTCTTGAGGCACAGTCCATGACCAACTAACCAGGGTCCTAGCCATATAAGAGAGTGACAATGTTATTTCCCATTTTATGTTCTGCATTTAGCTTTAAATTTTATGTTTACATTTTCCTACATTTGTATCTGGGCATTGCCAAAAAAAAGTTGAAGCCTTTTGAGGCAATTTTGTTTGAATTTTGAAATAAAATGTAATTTGATGAGAATGAAGTCAATGAACTAACACGCGATGAAATAAATTCTAGCCCATGTTAATCAGATTAGGCCCATTTGCTTCACTTAGAAGTCAGAAGCTATGAATTTGATGATCTAGGTAGGGTCCTGTACTTTGTGTTTTTATCAAAAAAAATTACGCTTTGGGCTTTGTGCCGATTTCTAATGTAGATTCAATCTACATTTTGTAGAATACTCTTGAATTTATTTAGATTGTCTTCACTCTTCAGTCTTCACTCTTCAGTCTTCACTCTTCTCTGCATTAGTTTGAGCTCTCACTTTTCCTAGCTATTTCACACTAATATCATTTCTTTCCCTTAGTCTGTGGCATCATAACCAGCAATTATTTAAAATTTTCAATATGCAAGCATGATGTCAATTTATTTCTTATATAATTTTAAATAAATATATTTCTCATATTCATTTTTGTATCTTAAGATTCTTTTTCACTGTTGTTTAGTTTCATATTCCCATCCAGTTCGTCTTGTTTTTCTAATAGTATGTGATCAACCTTACTGATGTACTGATCAGCTTATCTTATGCACTGTTACTTTAGAGGCTAAGATGATACACTATATCACGCTAAACCCACTCTCTTGTAAATGCATGCATTTTGCAGTATTTTCCCTATTTATTTATTTATTTATTTTGATGCCTTCATTCGGATGTGTATCATTAGTTCTTTATTGTGAATATGTAATCGTAATTGCGAATCAAGTGTCAGTTTGTTGATAAAAAGATTGTTCAGTTAGGCGTTAGCCAGTTAATATCTAATGAAATATTAAAGAAAAATCAGTCTAATGACATAGTAGGAGCTTTTTATGCCTATGAAATTTTCAATTTATATTCTTTGATGTACTGTAGGATCTTGGCATTGATCAGCAAAAGGAAACTAGCTATAGTGGTTTGGAAGATCAGACTTCAAATATTTTGGCCACTTCCTCGTTACTAGATGATAAGAAAGACTTATTTATGGTTATTTATTTTTTTCCTATTCTTTGAACTAAGTTTGAAATTTAATTTATCTAATTAATTCTAGTTTTCTTCTTCTTCACATTAGGCATATCTACTTCGTCTTTCTTGCTCAACAAAAGGATCGCTGACTCTTGCTTTGCCAGAAATAACATCAGAGCTATGTAATTTAGGGGTAAACCTTTCAGCATCCTCAGTTACAAATTTTTTTTAGGTGTTATAAAATTATAACACTTAGATTTGCAGTGACAGTTTTTCATTTTAACATTATTTGGTTTGTCATTTATTTTTTGTTTTAAATGAATCAGATGCTTTCTGAAAAAGCCCGGGATCTTTCGTCAGAACCACCATCAACATTCAACAAAAAATTTAATAGCACTTTCCAACCGTATATGGTTTGATATCCTTTCTCCTTATGCCATGTTTTTTTGTTGTCTTATTCCGCTAATGTTTGAATCATTGATGTTTTTCTTTTCATTTTTAGGCTTCTTCACAGGTTTCAGAGTTCTGGAAGGCTAGTGTTGATTTTACACAAGAGACTTCGCCTGTCAACTCTCGCTATTTGAGTGATTTTGAGGAAATCCGCTATTTAGGTAAATGATCTTCAGATAGACCAAATAAATTTTCTTCCCATTTCAATTTACACATTTGAAGGCCTTCTCGAGCGAGTGAGAAGCCTTCCTCCGGCAACCTTCTTGTCGGAGTCCACCCACAGGAAGACTTGGGAGAATTTCTTAACGTAATGCACTCGGATCACTCCCCATTTGCATTGTATTGTTTATTTTAGGATGTAATTCTTAGCTAATGGATAGGTTTTCCCTCGGGGAAATTTAAGAAAGACCACAATATAATCAGGTGTAGTCAGCTAGACATGACACATAGTACATCAATAGTTGGATACGTGAAATATTTAAAAGTCAAATGTCTATATATGCTTATCTTATTATGGATTTCAACAACGCATGCATTGAAGGTTTGAGTAGCGCGCGCTAAGCGCTATAGCTCGCTATATACCCCATAGCGCGGGTAGACGGCGCTATCTACCCGTGCTATGGAAAGTGGACCTTTAGGCGGATCCGGGTTAGGATCCGTCCAAATACCCAAATAGGGTCAGTATTTATATAGATTTTTCTTCCAGATTTCACGATTTCCCCCCATTTATAAAACTATTGATTTAACTTGTTATGTAGGGCTTGACGGAAAAATCAGGAAACTCTGATCGGACAGTAGAAGATCAGAATATTCAGATCGATTATTCTATTCCAAGAATAAATCAATGAAACAGTAGACTTAATTTTAATAATAAAGATAGAATAAGGAAGAAATGAGAGTTGGAGATTACCTTTAATTTTAGGGCTAAATCTCAACTAAGCTGTCCATCTGCCCATCCACTCCTATTTATACTCTCAGGGTGTATGAGTGGAAATTCCACCCTGAGAGTCCAAGCATATTAGTGGGCTACTGGGCTTGGTCCAGGGCTCGATTAGAATCGAGCCCATGACTTATATACTCATAACAAAATATCATTTTTTGTCTTTTGTGTGCATTTATTATTTTCCTTTTACATTTGAATAATTTCCTTAAACCTATTAGTCCTTTCCTTTTACCACAAATTCTTGAGTTATATTGCTGATCTGGTTACGCAAAAACCAGATCAGAATATTGAGAGAGAGACACCATTTTTGTGATAGAAAGAGAGATCCTAATCTACAGAGATCAGATTTATTTTTTGTGAACAGACCAACAGACCAACAAGACCAACAAGACCAACAAGACCAACCTTCCGAGGCGGTTTGTTTAGTCGATATTTACTAGTCAACATAGTCAACTGGAATGTGTCGATGGGTCAACAAATCCATCTCCCTTTGTATTTTTTTTTTTTTTTTTGAAGCAATTAAATTTCATTAGAATAAGGCTAATGCCAAGTTTACAAAAATAGAGAATATAAATAAAAATAGAAGTAAAAAGAAATGAGCAAAAAGCTCATTGACTCTCTCCCATTAGCTATGTAGTCTAGTTATACAGTAACTAGATACGCTGCCTCAGGAGGTTGGTCTCCCATAGTTCCATCATAGATGTCTCCAAAGGGTGACAACAGCTCTTCTTGTAATACACTGAATCTTGGTATTCTATGCGTCGTTTATGCGCCGCATAAACGACCATGCGGTTTTCCAGACCCCCGCATAGATGTTCTATGCGTTTGCGGGTCTGGGACGGATTGGTGGATACAGATGATAAGCCATGCATGGGGCATGTCACTCAATGTTTTAAGAAGGCGAACAAAACAATTGAAACTCATTTTGAAAACAAACCTGGAATGTTGAGAAGTCTAAAGGCTATCGTGAAGAAAAGATTAGATAAACACTTCAACCATGATTTGTTTGAAGCTGGAGCATTTCTAAATCCCAACTTTTACTATGAGTTGAAGAAGTAAGTCTTTTCTTCATGTTATTTGATAATTAATTTTGAAAACCTATTATCTAATTACTAATATATTTCCTTCTAACTAATAGGACAAGAGTTGGGTTTGAGAAGGCCTTAGCTTATGAGGGAAAGTTTCAAAAATGTGTTCTTCGAATGATTGATGATGATGATGAACGAAGAACGATAATGAATCAACTAACTCTCTACAAAGAAGGAAGGAGTCATTTTGCATCTAGGTTGGCTACTCAAGCCATTGCCACAACAGATTCAAGTAATGTGTTTCATAATTCTGATTTGTGAATCTGAATTATTTAATATTAATGAGTCTAATTTGGTTTTTGGAAATTGCAATTGCACAGTGTCTTGGTGGGGTTCATATGGCATATCTACCCCAGCATTAATGATTGCGGCTAGACGTATTTTGGGACTTTGTGTCACTGCTTCTAGCTGTGGAAGAAATTGGAGTACCTTTGATTTTGTAAGTATGAAATAGTAAGTAATGTGTCTCTGTGTATTTAATGAAACTGAAACAAGTTATCTTCCATATAACAGATTCACACGAAGAGGAGGAATCGACTAGTGGCCGACCGATGTAGTAAATTGGTGTTTGTCAATTACAACCGGCGGTTGAAGGATCGTTATGTAGAGAAATGCCTTAGAAACGACTTCGACCCCATTGTCGTTGAAGATTTGAATTGTAGTAGTGAATGGATGACCGGTGAAGACGGTCCTTCAAATGAATTTGTTTATGGTGAAGAAGGTTTAACTTGGGCGTCTATTGAAGTAGCTATGGGTGTCAATGAACCTATTGGACCATCAACAAGGAATAGGAGAGGAGCTGAAGTTGAAGAGGATGTTGAGCAAGCTCCTTAGAGCTTAGAGCCTTAGACTATTGTTAATTATATAGTTTTAGACTTTGTTATGCAATTTCTATTTACTATTTAGACTTTTAAACTTTATTGGGTCATTGGAACACTTTTTGCTATATTATATTATTCATATATTATGGAAATATCAGGGGTAATTTTAAAAAATACATGTAAATATAACATGTCGCATATTTACGTATATGCGCGTATATGCACGCATATACTTATATGCTTAAAATGCCATCGCATAAACGCATAGACGCATAGAAAACCTTGCACTGAATCAAAGGAGAGACTGATGTCTTTAATGACCTCCTTAAGGACTACCTCAGAAGGCCTACTAGTGTGCTGTCTATATCTCTTATTTCTCTCCGTCCATATATGCCACGACAAACATCCAATAGCATTCCATATTAACCCCCAAGGGGGAGAGTGGCGCGTAATATATCTTGTTTTGTTTCTCCAATGTAATTCGGACATTACCCCTCATTATTCTAATATTTTTTTTAACTGCTTAAAAAATGAAAATACAAATCAGGCCTTCTAATGACACCATAGTTTTTCAGGCGGCCATGCGGTCATGCGATGGCCATGACCGCATGGCCGCATAGAGAGCCTAGGCGTCGCCTAGAAATGTAGGATTTTTTACATTTTTTTCCCTGTATTGTTTAAATATTATAATAATTACCTGTATTTTCAGAATATTAGTAAAATAGTACTTAGTTTTAAGAAAATATAATAGTAGATAAAGAGAAGAAAAATATAATATTTACCCTAGTATTTAGGTTTTAGGTATTTACCTTCAAAAGCAAGAAGGTATGGAGGCGGCTGGAAGGTTTTAGGTATTAGGGAGAGAAAGGCTGGAGGCGGCTGGAGATCTGGTCGGCCAGATCTGGACGATGCTTGCAAGAAGTTTGGAGAAGGTTGGAGGAGGCTGGAGAAGGCTGAAGGCGGCCAGATCTGGTCTGTAAAATTCTTTCTAAAATACCCTAACCCTAAAGTTCTTTCTAAAATGGGTAAATGGGTTAGGCGGATCCGCTCCAGCGCATGGTCGCATATGCAGGCGTTGCATGAAAAAGCTTGATTGACACACATTTCTGAAAAGCTTTCATTTCAAACAAGGTGTTAGTAGACAAAAGTCTTGATTGCATGCCTAATAGTATTATATGTATATAACTTCTGTTTTTAACATTTTGTTAAAATACTTTATTTATTATTACTACAATCAAAATTACAGGGCATGGTGGTTTTGGTCATGTTGTTTTGTGCAAAAATAAACTGGACGGGAGACAATATGCCGTAAAAAAAATCCGCTTGAAGAATAAAAGTTCACCTTTCAATGAAAAGATTTTGAGGTGTTTTTATTTTGTTAAAAGTAGTGCAAAATGTTAGCTTCTTGTGTTCAATTTTCTAACTTGTGCATCTTCAATGTGGTTCCTAGGGAGGTAGCCACCCTTGCACGTCTCCAACATCAACATGTTGTTCGTTACTATCAGGTTTAATCTCTTTGCTAAAGCACATGTTTCTATCCAAATTAGTTTTAATATGACGTGATTAAAAATAGTTGTTATGTATGCTGTCATTTGATATTTTTGGTGAAATTAATTTTTTCATCATAAAATGGTCTCAGTGCCCAAATTATATGTGGAGATAGAGTAGAAATACAAAAGATAAAGGAGATGGATTAAACCCATTGACACTTTCTTAACTGTCATTTGAACTTGATGCTTTTCATTTCTATTTTCTAGAACTGGAAGTTTCGTAGTCATACAAAATAAAGATATTGCTAAGCTAGTAAACTTACTTTCATTGATGAAAAATCAAAATTATAATGATCACAAAGGACAAAGGGCACACTAAATGAAATAAAAAATGTTATCAAATACATAGCATCTTTTGAACACATAAATTTTAGGCCTAATTTCATTAAAAAAACATAAATTCTATGCCTCATTTGGTAGTGCTTTGGAGAGGTTGGTTTCCAAGGACTTTAGTTTTAACTAAAGCGTACCCGAATCCATTTTTCCTAGAATGATGACGTTTTATATAAACTTATCAAGTAATTTATATATACACACACATCACTAAATGTGTTTTATTTTTCACACCACTATCATGGTTTAAAAAAGCGAAAAGTGCCTCCGCTTTTCTTCTGTTAAAGTAAATAGAATTATTTTACTTTAATTAATTAGTTAGTTGTAGTTAGTTATTTTAGCTATAGTTACTTTAGCTTTATTCCCCTTGTAATGATCCACTACCTAAGGTAGTAGGAGCCAGGAGGCATCTTTTTCTGTTATTCCCAGCCTATATAAGCTATAGGCTGGGGCTCAATACAATCACGGTTGATATTGGATTTCTACTGAGATCTTCATTCTCAGATCTGGTTTACAGTCCACACTTCAACATCTTCTTTGGGCACATTAGTACCTTAAAGCACTAGGGGTATTTTGGTAATTGTCTGTAAAAAATACATATAAACACTAAAAAATATATTAAAAGTACATATAAAAGTATAAAACCACGTGCAATAGAATATTAAAGATTTAATTCATACAAATAAAATTTGGAGATGTTGGGGGCTCAGGGGGAGGGAAAACCTACCCAAAATCAGGAGAAGAGTGGAGGGAGTCAGCAGCAAATCTTTTCGTGAAAATGAGTTCTCCAGCGAAAATGGGGGTCGACTCCGGCAAGGTTGGTGGCTTCTCCGGCGAAGTGAAGAGGATGGAGAGATATGAAGAGTTTTAATTTTTAGGGTTTTGTGAAAGAGGGATATGGTTTTTAAATTTAAGATAGAATAGAAGGGTAGAAAGTGAAAAAGTATGGTAAGTGAAATAAAATATGTAATTGGGTAATCGGGTGGATCTTTACTTGGACCCACCCGATTACCCGCTCTAGGAAAAGCGCTAGAAAAAGCGTCATTCCAAGTGCATTTTGGCGCTTAGAGCACCGCTTTTTCAACCCGGATCACTATATATTTTTTATCAGGCTAGCAATTGCTAAGCCCTATCCATATTTGTTTGCTTAGCCAAAATTGGATGCAACCAAGGTTCTAGATGCGCCTCTGCGCGATGCGCCACCACCTGGAGCACTTGAGCATATGCGTGCAGATCCGCCAGTGGCATTTTCGTAAATATATACAAAACTAAAGGAAATTCATATATTTTTTTATATATCTAAATTATATCAATTAAATTTTTTAGTTAAAAATATATTGGATAGAAAAATTATTATAATACATATATTTATTAATTATTATAACACCCTATAATTCATTGTAACACCAAAATTTAAAAACCAGTTAACCATTTAGGGGTATTTTCGTAATAATATAGCTCTTTAAATGGCTAGGGTTTCTTTAAACTTATAAAAAAGAGGCTTTTATAAAAAGAAAATAATAAATAACCCAAGAGGCTTTTAAAAAATAATAACGTAATGGGCTGGGCCTTCTTTAATACATCTATAACATCAAAAATACTCTATAATAATAATTTATTTAACTACACTTTTTTAGTCCCACATCGATAGAATTCAAAAAACACAAAGAAGGTTGTCTATAAATAAAGATTCATTTTGTCTAAAACAAATATGAAGTTTTAAGAGTGGAGGAGCTTATATTAAAAATAATATAGCTCGTTTCATGGACCAATGTATAAATTTTTGGCATAAAAATTTATAAGGTCTTAAAATAAAAGATTTGCCTTTTTTTTAAAATAAAAACAAAACACTGTTTTATATTATTTAAATAACTTAAAACAGGCCTGTATGCGGGTCGGATCCGGCTAAGGGAGATGCGCCCAGTAGGGTCGCACCTGCGCATATGCACGCGCACCCGGAACCTTGGATACAACCTATTATGTGATAGAGGAGAATTGCAGCAAGGTCTCTGTTCAGACAGAGTCCTGACCAATTATCAATAAAGCCCCTATAATTCTTTTCATTGTTGTCCATCACAATGGAAAGAATATAAATAGGAATAAGATGGACAGTAGCGTTAGTTTACTTTTTCAGAATATTTCCAAGGTACTCCTTGCTTTCACGTCTCTCTCTTTAATTTCTTTCCTTCCCGTTATTTTCATTTCTTTCATCTGGTGGATTCCAGATCTGCTTTTCTGTCTTGCAAGCAATCCATCTTCCTCAACGGATTGCTCCCCCTTGTGAATCCGGTATTCAGACCTTATCATTATGTAATCTGGAAGATGAATCCAGGTCTCCCCTAATTCCATTGGTTGAGCACTTGAATTTCACCTTCTGGAGAATAATGAATATTCCAGTTCCCACCCAATCTAGTTTAGATATTAGATTGGGGGATCTTATGGAGGCTGCACAAAAAGTCACACATCACTCTCCCTCTTGGGGGTTACTATGGAATGAGATTTTGGTATGGACTATGGATCTGCCTAAAAGCCATGTATATATATGAATGTAGGACAAATGTGTGAGATAGTAGACTTGTAGATCTTTCACGAAATGAGATCGCAAAGGAAGGTAGATAGACTCGTCAGTTGATACATCCGACGAGGTGATTTCTCCTGGACGAAATTTAACTGAATTAAGAGAAGAAGAATCGACATCCACCGATTAAGAAAATAACAGGACAAAATCCACTATCTAAGGAAGGAAATAAGGCCGGAATCCACCGGAATAGAGGAAAGAAATACCTGAATATAAATTAAGCAAAAGCTGCTTTATCCTTTATTTCACTCATAACACCATGGGTGGGATTTTATGTTGAGTGGGCCTAGTTGTTCAATGGCAGTCATGTGCTCACACACACTAAGCACACGATTCTTAGATAATGTGACTACGATAATATATAACTTTTGGTGAAGGAACCCTTATTTTCTCCTCCTGATATTTTTCGAATTTATCTTACTGTTATCGTGGAATTCCACTCTCACGTGATGTGGGTATAAATAAGAGTAGACAGAAAGGTTCAGGGGCACGATATATTTCTGTTATTGAGGTATCTCAATTTTCCCACCTGCTTCCATCTTTTTCTTTTGCTCTGTTTCTCATTGTTCTATCGGATTGGTGGATTTCAATCCCTGTTTCTCTCATTTTGCCACCATTAGCTGAAGCAGATCCATAATCTCCTTCAGAATAGTTTATTGCCACAATGGGATTTGAATCCACTCCACCTTAGCTTTGTCTACATAACTTACCCATTTCGACTTTACTAATAATATATTAGGTGGGTTTTAATATATCATCCAAGGGTTTTACTCTTCCACATTGTTTGGTACTTTGGTTGTCAGTTGTAGGGGAGGAATTTCCCATGTGTTTAAAAAATTTCATCTCTCTTCCTATTCCTCTCAACAGTCATCGGTGTCATTCAAAAATCTAGAATGCTTTGATGATTTTTAAATGATTAAGGAGTAAGAAAACCTCCGGCTAGTACTCCACGTTTGGGGTGAGTCTTTCAACTAGATTTTTGCCAATTCGCTCCTAGGTGCTAAGCCACTAATGGCTAGCATATGGATGCTTGGCCTTCTTTAAACTATGATATCAAAAATATACTTGTCTCTATTATGTTAATTTATGAGCAAGTGTATTTTTATAACGGAGGAGCTCGCCTTCTTAGGTTTCGAAATATTCTAGTGCGACTGGTCGATTCCTATCTTCTATCCTTTCTTCCATCCTTTCTTTCTAATTCCCTCCGTTGGTGGATTTGAGTTCTTCTTCTATGGTCGGTGGATTTCAGCCTCCTATCTTGTGCGACTTCATCGACACTTGTTCCAGTTTACATACCTGATCCAATTGTTCGCGATTGTCGGATATTTCATGACGTGGTTAGCCACGTCACTTGTGTGGACTCCGTCACTGGGGAGGCTGATCGTCACGTAACGGTAGCGAGCTCGGCCTTTGGCAGAGTAACTGTAATTAAAGACTGCTGGTGCGACTCTCCACATTGCCACCGTTAGTGGAGAGAAAATTATAAAAAGGGTTGCTTCAAAAAAATTATAAGAAGGATGGCACAGTAGGGGATAAATCAGTTTTGCTTTTGTTTAAATAAGGACCTCTCAGTACGTTCTCCTTCTTCTCAGTGGATTCCGGGTGCCTTCCTTTTCAGTGGATTCCGACTAATCCTCTTTATCTGCAGGTCCTCGACGGCTTCTCGTCGTCTGATCTTTTGTTTGTTTATTTTAATTCTTGTTCAATAAAGTGCACTGCTGCTGTTGCCGTCGTGCCTGCTGTCGCGTCCGTTTGGTGAGACTTTCGTCGATCGTCGCTCACTTCATTTCATCTAGTCAGGTATTTCTTTACTCTGACTACGTTCAAACCAATATGGGGTTTCCAGCAATGAGTTAGTAAGTTAGTTCAACATTTTGCTACAACCTTATAGAACCCTTCTATAGTCTATATTCTATAGTCTATGGCTCTATGCCACACCAATAGTTTATAAATTTGAAAGGGTAGAGTGAGGAGAGAATGATCTGAGGTTCGTTCTAGTCTCCTACTCTTAGAGTTTTTTTATGTCTAATTGCATTCTAGTTTTCTTACCATTTTATTTAGATTTTCTTAAATACTAATATAAGAAAATGATCTGCGGTTCCTCTTTTTTTTTTAATCTTATTTATCTTTTTGATAACTTTACAAACTTAAATTGAGATAGTTTTTTTGTTATTCTTTCGAATCGTCCTACCTTGAAATGGTAGGCTTGGTTTGAGACAGAAATTGGTTGTCATGTTGGATCTACTGCGTATACATCAATGGCAGGTGAAAGCTCTGATGATTATTTCGGTAGCTTGTCAACAAATGCTGCCAAATCTAAAACCCAACAAGATTCAATGTACTTGTATATACAAATGGAATATTGCCCGGGGTACGTGCTTATTTGCTTAGCTTGTGAATATTTTTTGTTTATTTTACAATTTAGTATCCAATGAGATACTTGAATCTTTCTTTTCCTAAGAATGGACTTCAAAGATTAACAAGGATAAATAAAACCCATTTAAAAAATAAAATCGTAACTAATTAACCCTTGATTTTGAAAATTTAGGTTTGTGAATTATTTCTCGTTCTTTGACATATTATAGAAAGTTTCTCAATAATCAATATGGGGATTGATTAACCATCCATATAACTCTTTACTGTTGCATTCTTTCTATGAAGGACATTGCGCCAGCATTTTGAAAAATATCAGCACTCTCTTGACAAAGAATTGAATTGGCATCTTTTTCGTCAGATTGTTGAAGGTTTAGCTCACATACATAGTCATGGGATTATCCACCGAGATTTGACACCCAATAATATCTTTTTTGATGCACGCAATGATATCAAAATTGGAGATTTTGGTCTTGGTACGACTCTTATTTTAAATTTTAAATCTTGACTCAATGTCTTAACTCCCTTTGTTGATTGAGTGGTAGACTACCATAGTACCATTTGTAAGTTAACTAGGATATTGTAGTTATCATTTTTTTTAAAGCAATTAAATTTCATTAAAAAATAAGAGCAATACCCAAAGTTCATTAATTTTTTTTTGTAGTGATCATTTCATAGTGCTTCATATGTACATTTCCCTTGGTCAGTCACCTACCACGTGTAAATCATTTTAGTATAGTGAGTGTCTTTTAGTCAAACCCCTTCATTGGTTGGTACAACAATTAAGTCAACTAAGGTAGTATCGTGAGCATCTTTTAGCTCTTTACATACTCGATAATAGATGTACATCCATCCACATGGCATGTTGACGATGGTAAGATGCGTTGTTATCTTGATACTACAGTTTATCTATAGTGTGGTTATTAGGGCATACTTCCTATAATAACCACCTGATCCCTGAAGACCCCAGTAAGGGGATGGGCATGATCATGGATGAGATTGAGATTGTTTCCCCCCAACTGGGGGGGGTAGACGGAGGAAGGGAAGGGATTCATGTTCCAAGTAAGGGGGTAGTAAGGGAGAATGTCTCCCAAGTTATGGAGGGGAACAGTGAAAAGTGGGGGGAACAAGGACAAAGCATTAACTCGTCAATCCATAGTTGGGAGGTGAATGATGATGTGTCATCCCAGTCAATGGAACAAGAGCACACCCCGAGAACAATTCAACTTAGGCCGAATTGTTCCTCGTTCTCTCCTCCCCTGCTTTGTCCCAGATTTGGAATATGTGTTCCTTCGTCGGCATTTGAGCCTAAGATAGTCTCGAAGGGGGTGTTCTCTCTTCCCAGAGTAGGGTCTGGGGATATGATCACTACTTTAGGAAGGCATAGGGAGGTAATAAAGAAGTATACCAGAAGGAAAGCTGAGGTGGCTCCGGTTCAAATGATGGGGCTCCCGGAGATAAGGTTTGTAGAAAACCCAGACTGGATCAAAGTATCAGGTCAAGAGGGCTTGCGGAGTAATGTGAGTAGGAAGAAAAAATATTATGCCCATGGAGGGGATTTAAGCTCCAAATTAGGTGCGGAAGAAGCCGCATTGAAGGGCAGTTGATCTCTATCTGAAAATTCATAATTGCTTTCTTGATTTGGAACATTAGGGGGTTTAACTCCTTCGAATCACATAATGAAATCAAGGAATTCTTTCGAATCACATAATGAAATCAAGGAATTAGTCAAGTCTAAGGCCATAGATATATTTTCAATATTGGAAACTAAGATTAAACCGCATAAAGCTCAGTCGATTAGGGACACGTTTGGACCAGAATGAGAATCGCATAATAATGCTGACTCTGCCAGACCTGCATCTCCAGACTCCATTTGGTTGTTTTGGAGGAAAAAAATCTGGTCAGTAGATATATTAGTCTCTCATCCTCAGTTAATCCATGCAAAATTGAGAAATTCCGGAGTTCTGATCTTATTCCATACGCCAGTATATGGTAAGGCTACCTCTAGGGATGACAGAAGGCAACTCTGGAATCTTCTTCAGCAAATTGGACCTATATCGTCTTCTCCGTGGCTTGTAGGGGGGGATTTTAATGAGATAAGATCACCTAAAGAAAGGCAAGGATCTGGAGCATATATCATGGGGGGCCTGCTGAGTTTATACAGGCTACGGATATAACTCAGTTATTGGAGCTAGATTCAATAGGTGGAAAGTATACTTGGACGAATAACTCCCCAGGGCCAAATTTCACCCAAACAAAGTTGGATAGAGCTTTTGCAAACTAAATTTGGATTGATACTTGGCCTGAAGCAAGGGTGGAATTTCACAATGGAACCAGTGACCACAAAGCTATGCTAATTACATTATCTCAGGTGAAAAAAGGAGCTAAGCCGTTTAGGCTATTTAACTCTTGGTTGGAGGATCCCTCATATGTAGAGATAGTTAAGACAGGCCTAGCAAAGTAAATATATGGAACTGGATTGTATAAGTTACAGCAAAAACTTAAGGAAGTTAAGGTACTTTCTAAGCAATGGGCAGCAGAAAAAGGACATTCAGCGAAGAGGGTAGCTCAGGCAAGGATTGATCTGAATAACTCAGTTGAAGCTTTGGAAAAGAATCCCTTATCTATCCCGCTCCAAAAGGAGAATACAAAAATAAGGGGAAGATTAAAGGAGCTTATGGCAAAAGAGGAGGCAGATCTGAAGCAAAGGAGTAAAGGTCTCTTGGTTAAAATTAGGAGACAAAAACAACAGATTCTTTAGTATCGCCACAAAGCTAAGGAGATCTAAAAATTCAACCTCTAAAATTCTCAATACAGATGGAATTCAAACCATCTCTAGGGTTCTATTAGAGGAAAATAGTGTTAGGTACTTTAAAACTTTGTTCAGTAATTCAACCACCCAACGGTCGGTGGTTCCTGTCATTTTTCCTAGAGTGGTTTCTGAAATTATGAATAGGTGGTTGCTTCAGGCTCTGTTAGAGGAAGAGGTAAGGGCTACACTGTTTTCCTTTAATTCGGGGAAATCCCCTGGGTCGGATGGTTTCACCTCGGAATTTTTCAAAATTTTTTGGGGAGATCTTAAAGGCCTAGTAATGGAATGTGTAAGGCAATTCTTCAAAGACAAACCTTTGTTGAAGTCTGCTAACCATACTTTTATCACGCTTGTGCCCAAAACAAACACGGCCTCAGATATGTCGGATTTCAGGCCGATATCATGTGTCAATTCGATCTACAAGATAATGACAAAAATATTAGCAGATAGGATCAGTAAGGTCTCTAGTGAACTCATCTCTCCAAAGCAAGCAACTTTCATTCAAGGGAGGCTCATCTCGGATAATACCATTCTAGCGGATGAAATGGTGCATGACTTTGGAAGAAAGAGAACTCCCAAGAGGTGTTGCTTGAGTATAGATCTTAAGAAAGCTTTTGACACAGTCAGTTGGGAGGCTATAATTGTCACCCTTGAAGCGTATGGATTTTCTCCTATGTTGTGCAAAATGATTTGGAATTGCATATTCTCTGCATCTTTTTCGGTGCTGGTGGAAGGGACTCCAGCGCCTCCCTTCAAAAGCCAGAGGGGGATTAGACAGGGTGATCCTCTATCTCCTATTCTATTTGATATGGTTATGGATGTTTTAAGTAGATTGATACAGAGTGGAGTAAAGAACAAAAGAATAGACACTTATCAGGTGAATGGTGCTACTTCTATATCTCACCTCATGTATGTGGATGATATCCTCATATTTTCAAAGGCAAATTCGAAATCGTTTAATACAATTAAAGCGGTGCTTGAGAAATTCTCATTGTTCTCGGGATTGGAAGTAAATGCGAGCAAGAGCTCCTCCACCTTCTCAAAAGTATGTGCGGAAGATCAATCTTTGCATAATATTTTAGGATATACTGTTAAAAGTTTACCTATAGCATATCTAGGGTTACCAATCACGGGAAAAAAAGAGTCATTTGGACAGTGCTGGAAGCTAATCCAGTCTATAGAGGCGCTCTTAGCAAGATGGAGTGGGAAATGTCTTTCCTATGGAGGGAGAATACAATTAGTTAACTGGATAGTAGCTGGAAAGTATACTTATTGGGCGCAAGGTATGACTATCCCTGACTCTGTGGCTAAGAAAGTGAGAAGGTTAGCTTATAGATTTATATGGGACGGAAGGAAAGGGATCCCGTGGGCCCAAATGGTCCTTCCCAAGGCGGAAGGGGGTCTAGGGGCTTCCTATTATCACCACTACAATCAATATTAAAAGAGCTTCAAAGTACTGGGATAGGAGCGATTCTATTCTGGTAAAATGGATCCAAGATAGGTATATTAAAGGAAAGACGTTTAATGATATACAAATCAGGCCTACTGTTGATTCGCATTTTTGGAAAGCTTTTGTTTCAGAAAGAAGCCTAGTGGATAAATGTTTGGATTGTCGGGCCAATAGTACGATTGTGTGGAAATCTGGTACTCCGATAAATAAGTTGGGGGGAATAGTGGAAAGTATTAGAGATAGAAAGTATAAAGACATGTTAGCTGAGGGAATTTAGTCGAAGATGCCGACATTAGTCTCTCCTCTGATTCAGTGTATTATAAGAAGAGCTGTTGTCACCCTTTGGAGACATCTATGATGGAAGTATGAGAGACTAATGCAGAACAATGTAACTCTGTTCTAAAGGGTGAGGAGAGAGATGAATCTCTTCTTGATAATCGGTAGAGAGGGAAGAAATCAGATTGGAATCCACCAATTGATTTCTGTCCTGGCCGAAATTACAGAAAAACAAGGAAGAAAAAAAAGAAGAAGAATTGGGAGATAGAAAGTCACAAGGAGAAGAGAGAAAAAATATACCTCACAAATATCAAGCAAAAAGTAATCCTTCTTTGGGTCCACTTGGTATTTATACTCACATTGTGTGTAGTGGACAGCCTCCACAACGTGAGTCTAAATGGCTTCAAAGGTGAAGCACAATGGCTCGAGCCAT
>LFYR01001858.1:166866-218257 GCA_001185155.1 Zostera marina
CCTTTAACCTTAGTGCTACCAATTTTACCTTCCTTGACTCAGGAGTATTCATATAATCAAAATATTTATCTACTTCAGAAATCCAGTCCAAGAAAGTATCAATGTGCATATGGCCATTGAATTGAGGGAGGTCTACCTTCATGCGGTAATCATTAAAATTCCCATCCTCCTCAAAATTCTGATATTGTTCGAAGGCACCACCTCTGTTTTGATATTGAAAATTTCTCTGATTTTCCCTCTGGAAATTTCTCTGATTTTCCTCCTGGAAATTTCTCTGGAAATTCCGTCTCCTGTACTGCCTAGGTGGGGGTGGAAATAAATCAGGATCAGCTTCATCTGAGGAATCAGAAGCATACTGTCGAGGGTGCTGTCTCTGGTAGCGTTCAGGCTGTGGTGGTCGATCTATTTGTTCCTGTCTTGGTGGCACTGGAGGTGGCTGGACAGATGATCGACGCAGATCATTCACAGCCACAACTAGATCTGCTAGTGTCTGAGTGAGCTGATCAAACTCTTGTCTGGAAACAAACTGATCAGCCATGGATCGCAAGCTCTGATACCACTTAATGCAGAACAATGTGACTCTGTTCTGAAGGATGAGGAGAGAGATGAATCTCTTCTTGATAATCGGTAGAGAGGGAAGAAATCAGATTGGAATCCACCAATTGATTTCTGTCCTGGCCGAAATTACAGAAAAACAAGGAAGAAAAAGAAGAAGAAGAAGAATTGGGAGATAGAAAGTCACAAGGAGAAGAGAGAAAAAATATACCTCATAAATATCAAGCAAAAAGTAACCCTTCTTTGGGTCCACTTGGTATTTATACTCACATTGTGTGTAGTGGACAGCCTCCACAACGTGAGTCTAAATGGCTTCAAAGGTGAAGCACAATGGCTCGAGCCATCTCGAGCCAAACTTGGGCCTGTTCAGGAGTGTGTCCTTTCAGTTGAGGCCCAATGCTATTAATTCCAGGATTGGGGCATTTATTGGCATGCTGAGACCCAATGCTATTAATTCCAAGGTTGGGGCATTTATTGACATGTTGAGACCCAATGCTATTAATTCCAGGGTTGGGGCATTTATTGGCATGCTGAAAATTATAATAAGCACTCTTATTATATAATGCATTAAGATGCTCTGCATCAGAGACCAACCTCCTGAGGCAGCGTATCTAGTTACTGTATAACTAGACTACTAGTTACTGTATAACTAGACTACATAGCTAATGGGAGAGAGTCAATGAGTTTTTTGCTCATTTCTTTTTACTTCTATTTTTATTTTTATTCTTCATTTTTGTAAACTTGGCATTAACCTTATTCTAATGAAATTAAATTGCTTCAAAAAAAAAAAACACGTGATCCCTTTAACCTAGTATTTCAGCTATTGAGTCCTGTCACAGTGACTTTTAATGAAGGCACGTGACCATAAAGGATCAAGACTGTAATTATAGTTAGCAGTGATAGGAAGAACCCTAAAAAACCGAACTGAGAAAAGAAGATAAAGATTTACGTGGTTCAGCAATGTGCCTATGTCCACGGGTGCCTCCGCTATTCTTCTTTCCTTTTGTCACAGCAGAATACAAGCATTACAAAAAAAATAAAAATACAAGCATTACAGAATATTTATAATGGTGATTAGGGTTGTTGTAATAACCTGATTTTTCTTAATTTAAATAGGGTTATTCCCAAATTTAACTAAACAAACAACCAAGATCCATATGCCCGAATGGGCGTACGCAACAAAAATCAAAGTACTAGCGGAAACCAAATAGACCCTTTATTTAACTAATATCCTAGGATCCCATTCATTTGTGAAACCCTCTGTCCAGTCCATTCCAAGCCGTCCCTTATTCTGCAATAAAATGTCATTTACATGAGTAAGTTTCAAAAACTTAGTACGTGAATATATAATAAATCTTATCGTTAATGAATTTCTTTTGGGGCGGATCAGCCCTCCTTGGTTACCAATAGAGGTTCTTACGAAACCCCCTTTTTTCCTTTACATGGGTCATCGAGTAAACTCTCACCATGCCGTCAAACCCCGTCGGGTCATGTAGCCTCGTCAGGCCCGTTAAGTTCCGTTCATTCCATGTGTCGTCAAATCCCCAAGGATCCGTAATTTCGTATGATTAGGCATGAGTGAGAGGTGAGATTGAATGATCCACTCAATCCAAATCTTGGTCTGTAACCTTGGTGGATCTTCAGTGAATAGAGAGGAGGATGGATTGAATTATTTGAATGTCACCCCGGGACTTGCTCGATCTTTTCCTTTCGTCGTTCACCTCTAAATCCCTAATTTCAAGGCTTGGGTTCCTTTAGGATTTAACCCGATGGTGGATGGGAATGGTTCAGGTCGAGTGCCATTCCGAGGGCTGGCTCGACCCGCTCCTTTCATTATCCATTCCTAAATTCATCCGAATTTAGGGTTAGGGTTCTTTAGGTTTTATTGATTTCCCTTTACACTTTTCGTTATTAGATCCAAAGAGAACTTAAAATTGAAATAAAACCCGAAATTTCATTTAAATCCTCGAGTAATTAAACGGTTTGCATTAGTTAAAAAAAATCAAACTTTTAAAATCAACTAGGTTTGAGTTTAATTTCCCTTTCAAACTTTTAAAATCTCATTAGGTTCGTTTAACTCAAACCTTGAAAACAAAACGCACATCTTTAAATTACTCGACCACCACCCTGGAGTAGGCGGTAGGTCTATAGAGTTGAGGCTTAACCTCAGACAACCAACCCAAATATTCAGACCCATCTCTTGATTTTATTGGTTAAAATCGACCATGTGGGTGTCTAAAGCTTAAGCATGAGCTTCTAGCCTTAGGGCAGCGCAAATCCTGAACTTGGAACCTTGTGGAGCTCAGTCCATGATTATAGTCCAGTGTTCATAAAGATTTTTGCTGTCCAGTAAAATAAATTAAAGAATATAAAATCAGAAACCAACAAACGTAAGGAATGGTAAAAACCTAAGATATCATTTAAACCACAAGGACAAGAAATTTATTTCCTCTATTACCTAGCAAAAATACTGAAATCTCAAAACAGAAAAAAACAAAAAACAAAAACAGAAAAACAGAAGAAAAAAAACAGAGTAACTCAAAAATGGAGGAAGATCTGAAATGTTATTTAAACCATCAAGGAATAACCTTAATTTGTTTTATTATCCAGCAAGAACATGTAGGAGCATTGAGAAAACGGAAAAAAAAAAAAAAAAACTTAACTTCCCTTGAACCAAAAACAATCGAACAACAACTTTGTTGTATGAAACTAGGCCTCTAATCACCCAATGGGGATACAATATGTAAACCAAAAATCATTCATATCCTTACATCATTTCATTTAATTTTTAATAACAACACTTCATACTAAATTATTCTAGTAGAAGGATTGGCTATATCCACGTACCTTGATCTCCTCTTAGTTTTTCTCCCAACACTTGCAAGCCTTAGCCGAGTCCTTGCCTTCCTCTTCCTTTAAATTTCCGTCCTCCCTTTTCTATTTTTAACACCTCCTATTTAAAGATTTAACTCCATCCTCAATTTTGTCCAAATCTTTCCTTTATCTCTTTCTCAATCAATTAAGAATATTCTCTTTAATTGATTTTTTTGACACATTTGCCCCAATTTTAAAAATGTTTCCTTTAATTTAATTGACTAATTTAACCTTAAATTGAAATCAATTAAGAATATTCTTTTTAATTGTTTCTTTTGACCTCATTGCCCCTATATTTAAAAAAAAATGTTTTATTTAATCTAATTGACTAATTTACCCTTACATTGAAATCTTATTTATTTTCTTATTTAATTAGACAATTTAGATTCAGCCCAATTCGAATAGGTCCACTAGATTTTATTTACTTAAGTTCAGCTCCACTTAGGCCTTGCCCTTACTCGACCAACCTAATTACTTATTAAATTTAATTAGGCCTAGCCTAATTGACCTTAACCCAATCGGTTAGGCTGAGTTGCTCTAGTTCTGCCCTATTTTAGCTAAAATTTCCCAATTCTGCTCATGTAATTAGGGTTTTCTTTTACTATTAAGACCCCTAATTTTTCCAGAATATTACAGTTGTCGATTTCTGTTTGTAACTCCTAATCATCATTACAAGGCCCAATGTCCATTTAACATAGAATTAAACCTATTTAATTCTAATAGCTCATAAAGGCCTACAATTATAATTCTAATTACAATTAAACCAGTATCTCTAGTGGAGAAAACCGGATGCCTTCCTAAGAGTCTCCACACTTCTAATACTAACAAGCAGCAATGATTTACATGCGATCGCGCCTAGGCGACGCCTAGGCGATCATGCGGCCTAGCACATGTAGGCTGGTTAGGCAGATCCGGTTGGATCCGTCTAACCCAAATACCCATTAAATTCATTTAAAAAAGAGGGGGTTAGGGTTTTAAAATCCTATTCCCTCATTTTTCTCCCATTTTCCTCTTTTTTCTCTCAAATTTCCAGCCACCTTTTTTTTCTCCCACCTTTTTTCAGGCAACCTCCTCCAGCGACCGGTGAGTCCTAAACTCTAGTACTCTACTAGTTTACTTTGTATTAAGTAGTAAGATGTAACTCATAAGTACTATTTTATTTTTCTTAAGACTTCTATTTAATTTTGTTTAAGACTTATGTTTCATTTTAATGATTATATATATTTTCTATTAATATTTTTGAAAATACATGTATTTATTGTAATATTAAAAAAATGCAGGGAAAATTATGCAAAATTTCTCCCATGTTTTAGGCGACGCCTAGGCGTTCATGCGACCCAATCCATCGCATGAACGCCTGGCCGCATGTAAAAGCTTGGTTAGCAATCTTCATATCTATCTTATCACTTATAACTTCAACAATTGACCCTCACAGATGGCTCAAATCTGATGTAGACTATTATATTTTAGTTATTCTAGACTTCTCTCAGATATGAAATATTTTTTCACATTTACCAAAATGTATAGAAATCTTTTTCAAATAAGTACTATAAAAACTCTTTTGCTCTATTTTTTTTTCAAATACTCCAAAATAACATTTATGTTATTGCTATTCTTCAGCTAAGTTTTTGAAATTAGAACAATCAGACCAGGATTCTTCTCCATCAGAGTTAACTGGAAATTCGGTTGATGGAACTGGTCAAGTAGGTACTTACTTTTACACTGCACCTGAAATTGAGCAGGGATGGCCACAAATAAATGAGAAGGTTGGTTTAGCTGGCTTAGTTCCTTTGGTTTTGTTTTTGCAAATATTAAATATTCTCATTAATAATAATGAAGGATACTAGGGTAGTACTAATACAAGTGGAAAAGAAAATACAATGCGGTAGGGTTGATAGAGGGGATTCCACTCTATCAACCTACTCCTATATGGCTTATACTCTTAGTGATCTAGTAACTAAGAGTTCCTTTTGTTGGTCAAAGCCTCAAACTAATAATCAAAATTTCTAATATAAATGCTTCAATTTCATAATGCATACTTCCTTTTGGTACAGGTTGACATGTACAGCTTAGGAGTTGTTTTCTTTGAACTTTGGCATTCTTTTGGTACAGCTATGGAAAGGCATGCTGTACTTTCAGATTTAAAGTTGAAAGGCATACTTCCTCCTGCTTGGGTAACTAAATTTCCTGAACAGTCATCCATAGTGCAAAGTTTAATGTTACGACAACAATCAAATCGGCCATCAGCTCGGGAATTGTTGCAGACTGCATTGCCTCCACGAATGGAAGATGAATGGTTAAATGGTGTTACTTCTTTTCATAAGTTATTTTTTGAGCGTTGAATACCTGTTCCGTTTCAAATTATAACATTAGATTGTTAATGTAATTGTATTTAAAATCTTTGATAAAACATATATAAAAAATGTTATGGTTCATATTCATATAGTTTTTTTGGTCCCTGTATCTATAATTATATATTAATATTGCTCACTTTAATGATTAGAAATTCACATGCAGATATATTACGTACAATACAGACTTCAGAAGATACATATGTTTATGATCAGGTTATATCAACAATTTTTGATGAAGAGAGAATAACCTTGAAAGGTCAAAGGCAGCATGTTGAAAGAGATAAGATAACGCAAGATGAATCTTTCTTTGTACAATATCCAAAGGATATGTCGGCATTTCGAGATATTGTTACAGAGGCTTCCAGGGAAGTATTCAGGAAACATGGATCAATGAGGTTAGAGATCACACCTATGTGTCTCCTAAGTGGTTATCAGCAACCAAAAAGGTTTTAATATTTTCAGTTAGAATGTTAATTTCCATTTTTCCATTTTCCACAATACTAATTCTTTGAACTTCTTGAGAAGGAAGGTTGTCAAAGTCTTAAGTTCTGGTGGGAACATGCTTGAGCTCTGTCATGAGTTACGGACTCCATTTATTAGTTGGGTTGTCAAAGAGCAGGTAATTTCTTCATAAATAATTGTGGTGTTTGAATTTTTCTGTCATGTTTAAATTGTAGTGTTTGAATTGCTTAACTCGTGGTTTTTTTCCTTTTAGAAAAGCATTTTGTTATTTTTTTGATGTAGGATGAACCTCTGAAAACAGTAACTAGGAGAAAATGCGAGAAGAAGAAGAGAGCTTCTTCACAAGGTAGGAAATGGATACTTGGAATCCACCAAGTATAGATCTAGATCTAGAAAAGAGTAAGAACAGTAAAGAAGTAGAAGAACAGTAGAAAGAAACGAGAGAGAATATGAAAGGTAGCAATACCTGATTTGCAAAAAAACCGATAATGATTCCCTCCTTCCTGGGCCAATTATATTTATACTCACATCAATGGTAATGGACAGCCCACTTGATGTGAGTTAATTATTCCTTAAGAGGAATGTGGATTGGCTTGACCTTGATCAAGCCAATTGCAGTCCTATTGGGAAACTTCGGAATTACAATACTCTGTAAATGCAGTTGTAATAATATTTTGTACTGCATCATTTTTTCAATTGCTTATGAATCATTTGGGGAAATGATTCATTTACAGAACATTTGATGATCCTCCTTCTATTCCTTCAACAATTTGAAGATAGTATAATTAATGTTAATAGATTACCGTTACAGCGTTACTATCAAATATTATTAAAAGTACCAATTATTATTAATATACTGATTATTTTTAAAATCTTTTATAGTAAAGTTTCACAATTTGCAAACACATTTGCCATATATTTATCGTTGATAACATGTAACTATCGTTTTAACTATAAGTTTTTCATTTCTATTGTATTGTTAGTTGTGCCTAGAATTTCCTTTTAGCGTATTGTTATTCTATTGTAGCATGGTAAGTCTTTTATACTGAAAAGCTGATTGTTTTTGTTACCTTTTTGATAGATTTTATCCTTCAAGCGACACGAAATTTCATGGGTTCACAGAAGAGGAGTAGGACATTCAGCACCAAACCGTTTTTTGCAGGTATTATTTTATCCCATTATTGTAAAATAATAATGACAATACGTCGACTTTTTTTGCAATTGGTAAATTTACCATTTATAATGAAATAGAAGAGAAATTATAAACAAAAAGATTGGGAACAAAAGTAGTGAGACATCAATAATTTCACTTCTGCATAATTTTGGAATCATACAGAGTTATACTTAAGTTTCTTTTATTTTTGAAAAATATAATGCCATCTTTTTATCCTTAAATTGTATTGACTTTTTTAAAATGACTATAGGGGGATTTTGATATAGTCGGAGGTACTCCTTCAATGACAGCTGCTGAGATTATTAAGGTATATTTCTTATAAAAACTTATGCCGACATTATCAAAATATTAGTCACTTATATATTGAAATTTGATTCTTCAATATTTATATTGAGTCTTGGCCTTTCAAATTCTACCATTCTAAAATGTTTTAAAAATATATAAACTTAGGCATTATTATGTAATATGTACAGAGAATCCCAACAACGAGGTTTAATAAAAATATATTGTTAATTAGAGGTATTTTTCAATCGTTTTCATGTGTTCTTAACATTCAGAAGGGAGGTCTGGGATTTACTAGTCCAGATTAGCTAAACAATTAGAAATAAGCCATGGGTAGTATCAAGTATGGAGGGACTTTAATGAAGTCCTATCACCAGAAGAAAGATGGGGAAGTAGGATTTATCAGCATGGAGGCCCAGCTGAATTTGCACAAGCAATCAACCTATCATAACTCCATGAGACACCAGCTATAGGAGGAGATTTCACATGGAAATATGGAATAGTATGGGTGTAGGAGAGGCTTTCAAACAATCAAAGTTAGATAGAGCTTTTAATAACCAAGAATGGCTGGAAGTATGACCTCAAGCTAGAGTAGAGTTCTTTTCTGGAACAAGTGACCATAAAGGAACGATCATCACTCTATCACAGGCTGAGAAAGGGAGAAAGCCCTTTCAGATATTTAATACATTGTTGGAAGATATCAGATTTAAGGAGCTGGCAAGAAAAGGGCTAGCCACACCAAGGTTCTAAAGTGCAAAAGCACGCCTGAGGCGCTTTTCAAGGCGCCTCCGGGTATTGGACCTTAATCACTTAAATTATCATTTTAAAGTAATTTAGGGCTCCCTTGCGTTTTTCTGCAAGGGAGTCCTAAATTATTTAAAAATGACGATTCAAAATTTATCATCTCTATGGGATTAGATCCCGAGCTATTGCGAAGAAAAAAGAGGAAATTATGGAAGTAAATATTCTCGCATTTATTGCTATTGCACTTTTTATTTTAGTACTTACCGCTTTTTGCTTATTATTTATGTAAAAACAGTTAGTCAAAATGATTGATTTGAGTAAAACTTATTTCTTCTTATCAATAATTGAAGAAGAAAAAAGGGATTCAAATCCCAAGTCTTAAATGATGGAACACTATCTAAGATAATATGTTAGAAAGAACTAATACAAAACTCTAACTTTTATAAAAATTTATATTAGAATAATACTTAAAAAATTCTAATTATTCTATTATATTGAATTATGATATGTAGTAAAATCTTAGAGTATTGTTTTCAACTAAATATAGTTATAAAAAAATTTGATGTTATAGTTCCAATTATTCCTATCATTAGATCCTTATCGTGAAATCCAATCCACACAAAAATTGATCTATGGACAGCATCATTGTGGTAAAGATCGTAATGCGAGAGGAATCTGACGATACACGCTTGATCACATGCTCTCTTCAGGGGGGAGTACTGCTGATACATGACTGATTACGCCAGTCACTTCCATCAATGCCCCTCAACTGGGACTTGGGTTTCGTTCGTTATACGCCGGACCCCCGGAAGGCTCCCACGAATGCGGAACAAAGGTCGTCGCCGGGTCTAACTAGTGAGTCGCCGATTGGGGCTGCCAAATCGCCGATTACAGTGGCAAATCGCCGAGTTGAGGCCGAGATAACCAGCACTGGCAGGTTGCAGATCTCGTCTCTCTGAACTTGCCGATTCTGTCCTTGAATCGCCGACCTCACGACAGTTACTCGTCGCCATCCCGCCGGGCGCGATCACCGCCGCGGAGTGCGCCCCCAAAGACCCTATAAAAGGGGTCCCAAGGGCTCATTCCAAGGCAATCAGTTCCATCCCAATCAGAGCAATACACGGAGCGAATCGCCGATCCCACACCTGAATCGCCGATTCCCTCCTGGAAGATTTGACATAGAGCTCGTACCGTGGACTCCAGAGCCTCCGACATCACCTCGTACCACCGCGAACCCAGGTAGCATTTCCCGTGCTTCATCAGAATCATTACCGCAGGGCATAGAGGGAGAGGTCAACACCCCAAAACCTTCCCCAATCCGTGCTCCCTCCTCTGTCGACTGTTTTGAGGTGGAAGAAAAACAAAATATATGAAATATAAATATCTGAATTGTGTATTTAAAAATATCTATCTGAATTGAGTTTTTTTTTTGAAGCAATTAGAATTTTATTAAAAAATAAGGGCAATGCCCAATTTACAAAGAGTATAGAAATAAAACTGAATCGAGTATTTAGGGATATCTGAATTAAGCATAGTTTTAAAAAGCTTAAAGCGCTCCCAATTTCCAGGGAGCGCTTTTTTAGCTTTAAGCGCTTTAGCTTGCTTAAAGCTAAAAAAGCGATAGTGGCAATTTTGTAAATATATACAATTTTTTTTAAAAAAATCCATATATACCCCTGTATATAATTTTTTGTGTACAAGATTCTTATTCTCTTTACTGTTACAGCCCCTGTATGGCTGTATACAGGCTGTAATTTTTTATATACCCATGTATATAATTTACAAGCTGTAAGTTACAGCCTGTAACCCATGAGATTCTTATTCTCTCTTGTACAGGTTGTAACCCTTGTAAGCCTGTAACCCCTGTACCTGTACATCTTTACTTGTACGTACGTACGTGTAAAGAATAAAGATGTATGTTGTTGTCCTGCTGTGGTTCTCTACTTCAATTACTACTATTATTATTCTCTCCCCCCTCTTCTCTCTCTCTATCCATCAATCTAACTTCAGTTCTCCATCTCCAGATCTTTGAATCTTTCACGACCACGACCACCACCGAATTGGGTCTGTCACTGCCTCTTGAGATGTTGAAGTCTGTTGGGTTTCTATGACAGATGGGGAAGATAGACGATGGTGGAGGTTTCTACGACAGATTTCTTTGAATCTGGAGATTTCAGTGGCTAATTATACGTCATGACCCGACCCGACCCACTTACCCATCTAAAAAAAAGCGATTTGGAAAGCGCTCCTCCAGGAGCGCTTTTCCGCTTTAAGCTATTAAAGCGACGCTTAAAGCGACACTTTAAAAACTATGGAATTAAGCATATTAATATATGAAATTTATATATTTTTAATTTATTTACCAAAATACCCCTGACAGACAATTTTATATTCTACGTTACCACCAAGTACCAACCTTATTGTATTTTGAACTTTTAGAAAGTTAGTTTGTATTTAATATCATTTGGCATTTGACATTCAAGTTTTTAAAATATTTATATTGTAAAAGACTAGTCTCTTTATCTTTTTTGCAATGAAGACTATGATGATCTGAATAATCATTTATCGTAAATGCTTGATCATGGATAGATAAATCAGCAATGTTGATAGTGTAAGACTGTAAGAGTGTGTATCTTTGTTTCCAGGTGGCATTAGATTTGGGAGGTTTCTTTTTTAATTCTGATCAGCTGGAAATTCATTTGAATCATGGCCAGTTATTAGCAGCTATTTGGTCATGGGTTGGAATTGAGGGAGGAGTACTTAGACAAAATGTTGCCAATGTATGTTATGTTCTAGTAAATTATATTTTCATACGAACCACGTAACCTGCAGTTCTTCAACAAGTAATGTTTATACAAATTGAAGGTTATTTCTTCATTGAGTTCATATTCTCCTCAATCAGCAAAGCGCAAATCAGACTGGGTTCTTATACGGCGCCAACTACTTCAGGTTTATGAGCTAATATAAAATACATCTACAGGTTTTTAGGGTTCTATCTTTTATAAAAAATACGAAGTCCCTATTTCACTGTAGTTTTTTTAATTGAATTTGGAATTGTCTATCCAGGGTCTTAGTCTTCCAAAATCTGTAGTAGATAAATTGCAAGCAGTAGATTTAAGGTTTTGTGGTCCTGCAGATCAGTCTCTTGCTAGATTGAGAGGAGCACTCCTTCCTGGTATAATAATAATTTTCTAATTTTTTGGATTTCTTCAAATTAAAATTTAATTTCTGAAAATTGTTTATAATGAACAGGAAATCTGAAAATTTATAAATTTAATTTTTGGATTTCATTTTATTAAACAGGAAATCTTACCCAGAAGGCATTAGAAGAGATTTCACTGCTTATTAACTATTTACGAGTATGGAAGATTGTTGAAAAAATCTATTTAGATGTATTGATGCCACCTGAAGAATGTTACTACAAAGGAATATATTTTCAGGTGTGTAGTCGTTTTGTTATTCATTGTCAATTCATCGATGCATTCTTACAATTTTAAGTCATGGTGCATTTTTTGCAACATGGTATACTTTTTTTTGAAAGCAACATGGTATACTTGGTGAGTGGCAGAATGGGTATGTTGCAATTTTTTGTTCGAAATTATTTATATTTATTATTTTGATGCAGGTATACTTTGCTAGTGATAATAATTTTGGTTCAATGTCTGGGCGGAACTTGCTTGCTCTTGGTGGTTGCTATGATCAATTGCTTCATGCAATGTGGTACCATGTATGTGATTATATTTTTCATATTCTATTTATAAATTAAGCAAAGTATTCAAACTAGTTAATCAAGCCAATCACTCGACCTTAGCATGAAATACTATTGTATTTTTGCCACTTTTCCCTTCAAAGTGAAGTGCATGAACGTGAAATTAATGCATTTCATGTAATGCAAAAAAAATCAAGGAGTCCAATTTTAATTATCAGATTATAGTTGTATACTTGTATAGTTATCAATTCATCCTCATTTGGATTGTTTTTGGTAAATATTGTTTTTTCCATTATTACTGTTGTTATTCTATTACATATAATTGTTTATTAATTTATGTATCATCTACTTCTTGTGCAGAAATTAACTCCCCCATCTGTTGTTGGAGTGAGTATTGGTTTGGAAAATATCATTCTTCACTTTTCAGATGATATAAAACAATCCAGGTATTGTGCTTTACATCTTAATCTATATATCCTTAATCCGTTTTTATTCTGCTTTCAAAAAAAAATCCGTTTTTATTCTTTACTCAGAATCTTGTAAAATATTGTTCTTAAAGCCTTTTCAGAAATGAATCCAATACCACTGTGCTTGTCTGTTCTCGAGGTGGTGGTGGATTTCTTGAAGAACGTATGGAGTTGGTTGATGAACTGTGGCAAGCAAACATCAAAGTTAGCATCTTATTATATCTATATGATTGTATTGGATGAATATTTTTTTTAAAAAAAAGTTTTTTCCTGTCATGGTTTAAATTGTTCTGATTATTTGTCATTGCTTCATTTTATTCATTTACACAGGCAGATTTTGTGCCTCTCCCAAACTGTAGTCTCACAACACAGTATGATTATGCAAGTGATCATGGTATAAAATTGCTCGTTGTTTTAACTGAAGCTGGATTGTTACAAACAAATTCAGTCGAGGTAACCATTTACGAAATCCAATACAAAATGACTGCTTATGTTTATGAAATCAAGGTTCCAGATGCGCCACTACCTGGAGCACTTGAGCATATGCGTGCATAATGCGCGCATATGCGCCAGTGGTATTTTCGTAAATATATATAAAATTAAAGGAAATTCATATATTTTTTATATATCTAAACAATATCAATTAATTTTTTTAGTTAAAAATATATTGGATAGAAAAATTATTATAATACATATATTTATTAATTATTATAACACCTTATAATTCATTGTAACACCAAGGTTTAAAAACCGATAGGGGTATTTTCGTAATAATATAGCTCTTTAAATGGCTAGGGTTTCTTTAAACTTATAAAAGAGAGGCTTTTATAAAAAGAAAAGAATAAATAACCCAAGAGACTTTTAAAAAATAATAACGTAATGGGCTGGGCCTTCTTTAATTTATTTAATCTATAACATCAAAAATACTATATAATAATAATTTATTTAACTACACTTTTTTAATCTCATATCGATAGAATTCAAAAAACACAAAGAAGGGTGGTCTATAAATAAAGATTCATTTTGTCTAAAACAAATATGAAGTCTTAAGAGTGGGAGAAGCTTATATTAAAAATAATATAGCTCTTTTCATGGACCAATGTATAAATTTTTGGAATAAAAATTTATAAGGTCTTAAAATAAATTTTTTTTTTGCCTTTTTTTTAAAATAAAAACAAAACCATGTTTTAAGTTATTTAAAACAGACCTGGATTCGGGTCGGATTTTACCCGAGAGGCGCATCTCCCTCTAGGGTCGCATCATCGCATATGTGTGCGCACCCGGAACCTTGCATGAAATAGTTAATAATAGTACTACAAAATCAGTTGAGAATAGTTATCATAAGAAACCAATGTTTGCCGACTTGTGCAACTGTGAAACACTGGGTTCTCATGTGAAAAGTTCTCACCTGATCTCTAGCGTAATAAAATATACATTTTGTAATGCATATAATTTGTATTCTCGATTTTTCTAAGACTGGAAGTAAATGTGAATAAAAGTTCCTTCACCTTCTCGAAAGTATTTGCGGAAGACCATCCCTTAGGATATTATGTTGTCTACCCAAATCATACCTTTGGTTCCCAATCATGGAAAAGAAGAAATCGTTTGGGCAATGCTGGAAACTCATTCAACCAATAGAGAGACCTTAGCAAGATGGAGTGGAAAATGTCTTTCCTCTGAGGGTAGAATATAACTAGTTAATTGGATAATAGCTGGAAAGTATATCTATTGGACACAAGGCATGGCTATCCCTGACTATGTTGATCTCTAAATTTATATGGGATGGATGAAAAGGGATCACATGGCCCCAAATGATTCTTCTCAAGGCTGATCGAATGGGGTCTAGAGGTTAGAGATCTCTCTATTATCACTACTGCAAGTCTGCAATCAACATTAAAAGGGCTTTAAAGTATTGGTATAAGAATGATTCTATTCTGATACAATGGATCCAGGATAAGTAAGTATATTAAAGGGAAGACACTTAGAGATATTAGAATCGGGCCTACTGTGGATTCACATTTCTGGAAAACTTTCATTTCAGAAAGGAATGTAATAGATAAATGTTTGGATTGTAGAGCTAATAGCACTATAGTTTGGAGATCCAGTACTCTTGTAAATAAGTTGGGGGAGATTGTGGAAAATATTAGAGATGGGGAATTTGGTCGAATATGTCAACAAAATTCTCTATTTTCCTATGGAGGGTGAAATGGGATCATTTAAACACCTTCAGGAAACTGAGGAGTTGGAGAGTGCAAGTACCTTTTACTTGCTTATTGTGCAATCTAGAGGAAGAATCTAGAAGACACCTCTTCTTCAATTGCTCATACTCTAGGTCTCTCTTAATCCTATTGGTTGAGCACATAAATCTCTCCTTTTGAAGGTTAATGAATATTCCAGTTTTTATCCAATCAAGTCTGGATATAAGATTAGGAGATCTAATGAAGGATGCACATAAATTCACACATCACTCCCCCACACCCTTAAGGCTTACTCTGAAATACCATTGGATGCTTGTCGTGGCACATCTGGACAAAAAGAAATAAATGATATAGACAACACATCAGTAGCCCTCTTGAGGTAGTCCTTAAGGAGATAATGAAGGGCATCGGTCTCTTCTTTGGACCTGAGTGTCGAAAGAAGAGTTGTCATTCTTTGGAGACATGAAAAATATGAGAGACCAACCTTCTGAGTCTTGAGTAGGCAACATATCTAATTACTATATAACTAAACTACATAGCTAATGAGAAAGGGTAAAAAAATTTTGTTCATTTTTTTTACTTTTATTTGTATTTCTAATTTCTCTATCAATTTTGTAATTTGGGCATTGGCCTTCATTTTCAATGAAAAAAATTAAATGCTTTAAAAAAATATTATATTTTTATGTTGTAATTGATATTTTTTTTTGAAAGTAATTAAATTTCATAATTGTAATTGATATTGATATCTTGATTGTTGGTGTTTGTCTTATTGCTAAATAACGATTGAATTTACATGTGCTGCAGGTTCGTAATCCAGATCTTAAAAAGGAAAAGAAAGTAGAACGAAATCTTCTTATTAAGTTTTTAACTGATGCAATTTCAACTCAATTTCGGAGCTCGTCAATTTGGAATTAGTAATATTATTTTCTTCTACAAATCACTTTGGACAACCATACTCTCCTTTCCACTCCTCTTTTTTTTTGCCTGTCAATTTTAGTTGAGGCCTGGAGGGAGGATAGAGTTCTTTTTTTTTGATAGAGTTCTTATATATGAAATGAAGTTGCAAAATGTCACTACAATGAATGTAAATAATGTGTATTCTTAGAATGAGAAAAAATTAAATGATTCGGTTGGACAATTTTTGGCAATTTTTTGCAATTTTTTCTAGGGATCACGATTCTTGGGGTTTTCTAATCGCAATCTCCTCGTGATCTCTGTTCACGCTCAATGTGCTTGCGTTCTGGCCGCTCTTGACTGTAGTGGAGAACTTTCAGATTCATTTGAGAACTTTCAGATTCAAAGAAAATCGTGCGATTTGGTTGGACAATTCTGTTGATCTTTGTCGAAGATTCTTGTGGAAAAAGCTGAAGGTGGATGAGGAAATAATAGTTGCTGAATTTTGAGGATTCAAGTGGAGAGTGCTTGGAAATCCAGATACTTTATTCTTTACTCTTTTTTTTACTCTCTTTCATTTAAATATATATTTTGCTTGCATTGGTTTGTTGTGTCTTCCTACTAGTCTCCAAACATTACAAATATTAGCTAAAGACGTTCTGAAGAGAGGGTCATTAACTTAAGGTTTAGGAAGACATAAACTAAAGAAAAACAAGGTGGGAATTGACCCAAGAGCAGGATTTTTCCCAGAGAAAATGGAATAGATCACAACTTAAAAGATGGTATAGACCACACCTGGGTTTTTTTCACCCACCTCAATTCCTCTGTATAGTATTGGGTTTATGTTTGGCTAAACTCTAAGGAGGTAATTCTCTTACTCCTGTCTATCTCGATGGAAGGCACAGTTGCGCTTTGGAAGCATTTAAGAAGGAATGAAGAGTTTGGAAAGAATCTGAGACAAAAATGGAATTTGTTCAGAGAGTCTTGGAAGCGTCCTGAGAGTAGGGGCTATCTAAGAAGAGAGAGTAGGAAGAAGGAGGTTTTCGACCAAGGAATATTGGACAATTGGAAGTGGTCTACTCCTGATTCTGAAGATCTAAGAAGACTCCAGTTTGTGCAATCTTCAACATGAGAGGAGTTTACCTGTGCTACTATGCAGAGGTCCCAACTTCTTCTTCCTAAGCTAGAGGCAACACTTAGAATATCACTCAGAGTAATGAGAGATGTTTCGTCTATAGGGACTATGATTTGTTTGTTGAGGAGAAAATGGAGGCATTCAAATTGTAAGATTCTGTATGCTACTTTTGATGTAAGGTTTAAGAAGGTGGCAGACTACTTACACTCTTGTGCTCGCTTATGGGATAAATTATGTGATACTCCTTTTAAAGTCAACAAGTTCCCTCCGGATATTATTCACAAGGACATAGTTCGACAGTGCATAGTCCGACATTACATAGTTCGATAGTGCTTAGTTCCAAAATGTAATAGTGAGTAGTTCCTAAATGACAAAACCAATTATTTCTCTTAATACTACTAATATCCTTAATACTACTAATGATAGTAATGGTTCTAATATAGATATATCTAATAATAGTGTTATGCATAGCGATAATAATGCGAATGATACTATTTCTATTGACATTAGTTAGTCAACAGAGTAATGATATTCAGATTAATGATATGTCATTAATGGATAGGAATATAAACCAACATCAGAATATTTCTAGTGTTGAAAGAAATACAGAAAATCAGGATACTCAAGAATTAAACAATGGTTTAAGTAATAAAAGACTAAGTATAGATAATATAATTGATGTAAGAAGAAGTAAGAGAATGAAGTCAGCCCCATTAGATCTAGCTAAACACTTTGTAACAAGACATCTTCCACCCAGAGCATTAGTTGTTGAATTAGAAGAAAATGTTGAACCTAAAAATTTAAAGGATGCGATAAAATTAGACAAATGAAAGGTAGTGATGGCGTGATGCAAGAAGAATATAAAGCTTTAGTGAGTAATCAAACCTGGATTCTAGTTCCAGCTGATCCATCCATAAATTTGGTTGGATGCAAATGGGTGTATAAAATCAAAAGAAAGAGTGATGGATCTATAGAGATGTATAAGGCACGCCTTGTGGCGCAGGGGTTTAAACAAGTTGAAGGTGTTGACTTTAATTTGGTATATATGATCACCTACAATTCGTATGGTGCTCTCTATTGTAGTCTCCAAAAGTAATTATATGTTGAGACAATTAGATGTTAAAGAGCCTTTTTGCAAGGAGAATTACATGAAACAATATTCATGAAGCAACCTCCAGGGTATATTAGTACTAAATTTTCAGGTTATGTTTGTAAATTAAATAAGGCAATTTATGGGTTAAAACAAAGCACCTAGATCGTAGTATTCACGTCTAAGTGATTTTTTAATTCACATTGGTTTTAAGAATAGTACGGTTGATCCCTCGTTATTTGTATGGAATGAGTATACACAACATATTTGAATATATATTAGTTTACGTACGTAGATAATCTTATCATAACATGAGACAATAATGATGTTATTAAAAAAGTGATAAAAGTATATTGTAATGAATTTAATTGTAGAGATTTAGGATTATTTAAGTCATTCTTAGGAATAGAAGTCACAAATTAAAGCAAAACGATTGATCATTGATGTTAACTCAAGCAAGGTATGCTTTGGATTTGCTAAAGAACTATAATATGACAATGTGCAAGCCATGTAGATCACCAGCACATGTAAGGTCAAAATTATCAAACACTGAAGGGTCTTTATTAGATGACCCGACTCCATTTAGGATGCTGATAGGACCCTTGCAGTATTTAACCTTAACTAGACCAAATCAAGGTAATATTCTCCACTCCTAATTTCTTTATTTCTTTTCAACTTCTTTTATTCTATCGATTTCTACTTTCGTCTCTACTTTAATTCATCGATTATCCCAATCAATCCATTGATTTTTAGTGGCATCTAAACCCTATTCGATTGGTTACTATTTGATTATTGATTTTTGGATCAAATCTGAACAGATCTTCATCCGATCCTTAAATCTTGTTGGTGTGTGGGCTCGCCGGAGTAAGCTCGCCGTCCAACCTAGTACAAGTACCACTCTTGGAATTATCAACCCCCTCCCCTGTTGGACCAGGGGAGGTATTTATAGCCTTCCACTGCTGTCCTTGGGGCCTCGTGGGCTCGTACGTTGGGCCCGCCCGTTCGCCCGGGCCGCCGACAGGCCCATTTCGGTCCATGGGCCGCGGTCCATGGTACCAACAAATCTATTTCTAAAATCGTTCACAGCCTACATCAGATTCCAAAAAAAAGGAGAAACATAAAAAAAAACATATCTCATCGGAAATGGGGGGAGATTCGATGGGCATTTTTTTAAAAGATATGGAGGTTAGAGATTAGATGGTTGAAAAAATGGTGAAAGGATGAAGAGGATAAGAAGAAGGTCAAAGATGAAGAAGTTGAGCGAGTTGGGTGAGGCGTGAGTCGGAGCGACGCTGGGGATCAGGGGCGACGATGAAGAGTCGCTAGAGGAGAGGAGACGAGTCGATTTAGAAACCCTAGGGTTTTGAGTTTTGAATTTAGTTTTGAAAAGTCCAGAATAAATTATTACAATGTTTGTTTATATACTAACTCCTATTGGGCCTTGAGTATGGGCCAACTTAACTTTACCTAATTTATCATTAATAATCTAACTTTATTTAATTAGGATTAGTATTAATCCTTCATGCTTCAATACCCCCCCTTAAGCTGGAGAGTGTATATCATAGAGTCTCAGCTTGGGTAGTAAATTCCTGAGTGATTCCAAGCTTGCTGGCTTTGTAAGAATATCTGCAATTTGATCAATTGATGCAACATGACGTAATTTAAATAGTCCTGCTTGTAAGTGGTCACGAACTAGATGACAATCAATCTCAATGTGTTTAGTTCGTTTATGAAAGACTGGATTGGATGTAATGTGGATGGCAGCCATGTTATCACAATGCAGTGTTGTTTCCTCTGTGGGTTTAACCTGCAAATCATTTAAAAAATAATGCAACCACATAATCTCACAAACTGTTGAAGCCATAGCTCTGTATTCACTCTCAGCAGATGATCTGCTTATCGTGGATTGTTTTTTTGGCTTCCAAGCAATGGCTGAACCACCCAAAAGAATTGAGTAACATGTTATGGATTTTCTAGTGTTGGGACAGTCAGCCCAATCTGCATCACAGTAGGCTTCAAGTTTTAATGGTGCATCTCTTTTGTATAGTATTCCTTTCCCAGGAGCACCTTTGATGTATTTTAGAATTTTCATTGCTGAATTGAAATGGGATTGCAGTGGATTTGCAAGGAATTGACTGAAATGGCTAACAGAGAATGCAATGTCTGGTCTTGTTATTGTGAGATATAGCAGTTTGCCAATTAGTTTCCTGTAGATTGAAGGATCCCTCATTGGGGTATCACATTCTGAATTTTTGTAATTGTGAGACATTGGTATTTTTGATGGGGAGGACCCCAGTTGATTAAAATCATGAAGAATATCTAAAGCATATTTCCTTTGGGATAAGTAAACCCCTTTATCTGAGTGGGATACTTCAATTCCCAAGAAGTATTTAAGTTTCCCCAAATTTTTTATGTGAAATTGATTATGTAGATGATTCTTCAGATTTTGGATTTCTTCTTCACTATTACCAGATATGATTAGATCATCCACATAGATTAGCAGGCATGTGTAAGAGTTATTTTTTGATTTGAAAAACAGTGTGTAATCAGAATGTGATTGGGTGTACCCAAAATTTGACAGAGATTTGGTGAGTTTTTCATACCAGTTCCTGTTAGCCTGTTTTAGACCATATAGAGATTTTTTAAGTTTGCAAACCCTAGAGTCATTTTCAGGTAACATACCAGGGGGTGGTGACATGTAGATCTCTTCTGACAGGTCACCATGCAGGAATGCATTGCTAACATCCATTTGGTATGTTGCCCAATTTTTAATGGAAGCTACTGCAAGTAGGGTCCTTACTGATATAATCTTTGCCACTGGGGAGAAGGTTTCTTTGTAGTCAAAGCCTTCTACTTGGGTGTGGCCTTTGGCCACTAGTCTGGCTTTGAGCCTTTCAATGTCTCCATTAGATTTATGTTTGACCTTGTAGACCCACCTGGATCCCACTACCTTCCTTCCCTTGGGTTTGGGTACTATTTCCCAAGTGTCATTTAACTCTAGGGCAGAGAGTTCCTCATTCATAGCCTTTACCCACTCAGGGCTCTGGCTTGCTTGATGAAAGGAAGAGGGTTCAGTTGTTGTAGATATCTTATCTAGGTAATCAATCTGAGAGGTAGATAGTCTTTTATAGGTCAAGTAGTCATGCATCGGAAATGCTGTTCCTTTGGATTTCCCTTCACTTGTTGCAAATGAGCAGTAGTAATCATTTAACCTTATTGGTGGTTTGGTTTGCCTCTTAATTAGGGTATCTCCCAGGGACTGTATTTTGGTCTGGTAGGGGGTTCTCTTCCCCTTCTGATTGATTGTGGATTTGCTCTTGATCCTCCACTGTGTCAGTGGAAGTCTCAGAACTGTTTCCCTCATTAATTTGAGGTATGTCATCCTCTTCTTCATTTGTATTATTTTTCGGGTTTGGCTGATTTAATTCTTTTTCTTTTTTAAGTGGGAAAACATCTTCATAGAAGATTACATCTCTGCTGACAGAGATGTCATGATTGTCCAAGTCATATGTTATGTGACCCTTTTGGGTTGGGGATTGACCCAAATAGATACATTTTCTAGCTCTGTGGGAGAATTTGTCCTCTTTTGTGAGGCATGTCACATAACATAGACATCCAAATGTCCTAAGATCTTTGAATTTTGGCTCTTTTGAGTGTATTAGCTCAAAAGGTGATAAGTTTTGAGTTACCCTGGAAGGTAATCTGTTTATGATGAATGTGGAATGTAATATGGAATATCCCCACAGCTCAATGGGCAGTGATGATTGTATCTTCAGTGCCCTAGCAACATTCAACAGGTGTTGGTGTTTTCTTTCAACCACACCATTCTGTTGTGGTGTGTGTGGGCAGCTAGAGTAGTGGATGATTCCTTTGTCTTTCAGGAATTCATCCATGGTTAGGGAGAAGAACTCCCCACCATTGTCTGTTCTAATAGCCTTAACTGAGGTATTGAATTGATTAGAAATTAAAACATATAGTCTTTTAAACATAGAAAAGCATTCAGACTTTGAAGAAATTAAAAAAATCCAAACATATCTAGAGTAATCATCCACAACAGTCATGAAGTATTTCTTCCCATGGATGGTTGGAGTGTGAAAGTTCCCCCACACATCTATGTGAAGGAGATCAAATGCATTCTTAGATCTAGATGCTTGTGTTGGAAATACTGTTCTAGATTGTTTAGCAAAATGACAAATATCACAGTGTTTTGGAAAATCAGTACTATAAGAGTTAGGAGAAATATTGTTCAAAATAAATTTAAGTCTGCCACATGAGGTGTGGCCAAGTCTATTGTGCCAAGTTTTCGTTGAAATGACACCAGCAAAATGATTCTTACCACCTGTGTGTGATAAGATGTATAATCCACTCTTCAGGCTACTCTGTCCAACTTCCTTCATCAGAACCTTGTCATAGATAAGGGCAGAAGATTTAGAAAATTGAACTGAAAATTTATCATTTTGAGTCAGCTTGCTGACTGATAGCAAGTTGACCTGGAATGATGGTATAAAATACACATCATTTAGTGTAATGTATGGTGATAGGATGATATCTCCTTTCTGAGATACTATCTGTTTATCACCATTAGGTAATGATATTGGGAATGTTTTGTATTTTTGTATGTTTTGGAAAAGGGAGCTGTCCCCACTCAGGTGCTCAGATGCACCCGAGTCAATGATCCAAAAATTATTTTGATTATTGTAGTTCATAATAGAATTGAGAGTACCTGAACCTGGACCTGTATATTTGGGAAGAGGTTTGGGATTGTACTTTTCTGAATAGAGAGGAAACCCATGGGGGCCAATTGGTTCTTCAGATGTTTCTGCCTTTTTCTTGCCCTTGTTCCTCTCAGACCAAGCAGACCAGTTCTCCTCAGTGGACACACAGTTGGCTGAGCCTTGTGGTTTTATTTCAGCAGTTGGAGTCACAGTAGGGTTTGTTCTTTTTGTGAATGTTGTCCCCCTGGATGATGATGGATATCAATGCTGAACAAAACATTTTTCATCACTGTGTCCAAAGGCCGCACAGTGGAAACAATAGTATCTTGTATTCACTTGTTTGCCACTTTTGTAATATAGAGGTTCTGTTGGAGTAGGTGGCCTTTTTCTTGGGTTTTGGGATGCAGGAGCCTGTTTAGGTGTGTGTGAGGATGAAGTATTGTTGTTGATAAATTGTCTGTTTTGACTTTGATTTCTAGCTGAGTAAAATGCAGATGCTTGGTGATTATTGTTATGCTCAGAAAGTTGCAATTGTGATTCTTCATGTGCCACCATGGAATAGACTCTACCAAAGTTAGGCAGTTTCTCTAGTGACAAGATGTGAGATCTGACCTGCCTAAAGTCATCCCTCAGACCCATGAGGAACTTCCTGATTTTAAGCCTGTCTTCTTTGTCATTTACCCTGCCACTCATATTGCATTCACACTTTCCATAACTGCATTGGGGTGTCTCCCCATAGGCATCAACTTCCCTCCAGATGGACTTAAGGTTTGTGCAAAATTTAGAGACACTGTCACTTCCTTGTTGCATCAAGGCAGCATCTTGGGATAACTGATAAATATGTGTTTCATTAGATTGCCTGAATTGATCTTTAAGATCATTCCAGACTATAGATGCATCATTGGTATACATGATTTGGGCTGCTATATCTTTGGAGACTGAGCTCCAGATCCACTGCCTGACCACCCCATGACAGGTGATCCAGGCTTCAAGTTCTTCTGCCTCTGAATCAGCAGGCCTCTTCATAGTTTCCAGGACAAATCCCAGTTTCCTCCTTGTCAACAGTATGGTTGTCATCTCCCTACTCCATGGATAGTAGTTTTGGCTCCCTTGTAGGACATTGATTACTGACAAAGGACCTGAGTCTGAAGATTTAATGTAATAGGGAGATGTAGGGTTAAAGAGTGGGCCTCCTCTTAGTCCCCTTTCAACAGCTTCAGCCATTTCCTTTTTGGATCTGTTGAAATGGCAATATGATATATGGATGGATTTCGCACTGATAACAAGTGAGGATCAGATTTGAATTGAATTGCAAGATTAATTTGAATTTGTTTTGATCATTGGTGATTGTTTTTTGCATATGAGTCATCTTTGATTTTTTGAGAGTTAGGAAAATAGCCAATTTATCATCAGTGAGCAGAGCATTTGATTTGTGCAGAAGCGTTTGAATTAGGATTCCCACCTTTTGGGGTGAGTTTGGGATCCTCTCGAGGACACTAAGTACCTCAAGATTTGGGGCATCAGAGAACCCTGATGGGTGACTCTGAAGTCTTGTGCCTAAAATCTGACTGGTCAGATTCGAGAAATAGTTGGTGTGTGGTCCAGATGTGCATATGTGCACATGGAGTACACCAAGATTTGAACATATCATTATTGCTAACAGGTCATGTAAAAATATGGTATATCCATGATCAATCACATAGATACAGCATAAACAGTGTGTATAACCTTTACAGATAACCATGTACCAGAAAATATTTGATATTGTTATCCTACACTTAGTCCTAGCATGCATGCTTAGTATATGATGTATAACATGGAATGTATGTGCAAAGGAATATCTCTGAGATTTATTAGTGCCTCCATAGATAGGGAGTGCATTATGTGGCTGAGCCAAGATACAAAAGCTCGCAACATAAACATAGAACAGCATGTAAACAAAAACGCATGCAAACATAAACATCCATAGACTGAAACGCATGTAGGGGATGAGAGTCATGCATGCAGGATGTAGAATATAGTGTATGTTTAAGATGCCGTTGGCACAGTATAAGTACATGAGCAGCATGTAAATGTGATATGGTATGATGTGAGAATGAATACCCAGTAAATCATGAACTAGAGATGAGTTATTTTGCTTTGGAGATGGATCATATAACATGGATACATAAGATAAATATGTATTGAATGACATGCACAGTATGTAAGATGATAATACATAGAATAAGCTTTTGGTCCTTTTAGGATGGAGTATCATGTATCGATCTAGGGTTTTAGATTTACCAAACGCGGTTTGATGGTGCCTTAGTTGATCGACGACAGTGAGATGGAGCTTTGGATTTGGAGGTCCCAGAGAAGCGATCGACGCAGTGCTTCACGAGTGCTCTGATACCATGAAGAAGTTGAGAAAGTTGGGTGAAGTGTGAGTCGGAGCGACGCTGGGGATCGGGGACGACGATGAAGAGTCGTTGGAGGAGAGGAGACGAATCGATTTAGAAACCCTAGGGTTTGAGTTTTGAATTTAGATTTAGCAAAAGTGAGTATAAAATATTACAATGTTTGTTTATATACTAACTCCTATTGGGCCTTGAGTATGGGCCAACTTAACTTTACCTAATTTATCATTAATAATCTAACTTTATCTAATTAGGATTAGTATTAATCCTTCATACTTCAATAGTGGTTTCATCGTTATCAAGGATCTACAATCCTACTCCAAATATTTCTTCACTTTCGATCTGGTATCTCTGAAGTCTAAAAACTTCTTTTATGATCTCACATAATACTGTGCATGTTCCATTTTACTATCATATATTACATGCATCTTCTATCTTAAACAAATATCCTAGATCTTCAAATGCATGCGTCGATAAGTGTATCATACAAGTTTACCCTCTAAAAGTCGATCGCAAAAATCATCCACCACTCGATATGTTACTTGATCATCATGCATGTTTCATTCTTCCCATACATGCATAATCCAGATACTTGCATGTTAAGATCACATCTACAAATACTACATATCTTTGATCATCTTGTACACTTGATCACTTGATGTCATGGACATCCCTCCATCATGCAGATGGGCAGGCACCATGTAATATGTGGAATGTGCTATTCTAAACATGTTGGTCTGGACTATAAATGTTTTTGCTCCACAGATATACTATTGAAATATATTACATGCAGTGCTAGGATATTTGTATTACATTCGTTTACACATACTGCTAAGATTATTTGTTATGATCTACATATATCTGAAAAACAGGACTTTACCATGATGCTTGTCTATGATCAAAGTATTTCCATGACGGATGAAATGGAAAGTTTCGTACCACGCAGTTGCTTCTTTGGTATCCTGATTATTATCATCTGATATAAGATAGACGATATTAACAAGACAAACTATTACAATCCGTACATGTTCATCGCTTCCCCTATGAGTTTGGAAAAGAAAACAAAAACAAGATTGATACACAAACTTGAGTGTTTTATATATGAAGAATATGAATATACATACCAATCAATAGATTCTCAGAGGTAAAATGATTCAAAACATGATTTATGCTCTGCATTGGTGTTTTTCTTTCTGTTCTTCCCTAACCCTGATCCTAGATATATAGATAGAGACGTTCAAATTGAAGATTGCACTACGTATTAGAATATTACATTATTAGGACAGGAGATGGTTATTTGTGAACAGGGTTGGACCCCTGTAAGTAGATGGTGATCAACATGTTACATAGAAAGGTTTGCCAACTCAGATGAGAAATATGTAGCTAAGTGTGATAACCATGAAAAAGAAGATATATACAGATATAAAGAAAATAAAAAAAAAATATATATATAAAGGGAAGAGTGGGCCAATTTCGTGAGTTGAGCTCATTCAAGTGAAACCATATTGTTAAAATCATGATTAGGGTTTAGAAAGAAAAGAAAGGAGTATATTATTACAAAAAACCAGCGTAATTCTGGCGGTAACCTCCCGACGGTCAGGCCGCCGGAAGGTTACACTAGTCTGCTGGTATAATTTTGGCTGCTAAGCCGTTGACACCTTTTCTAATTTAAGTTGCCAGCGGCCTGGCCGCCAGGACCAATTTCCCCCACGGTCGGGAAGAAATTGCCTGGCAGCCAGGCCGTCGGCATCCCTTTTTCCCCAACAGTCGGAAGAAAGGCCGCCAACTAATTTTCCCGCTTGTTTTTTTCATTAGCTGGCGGTCTGGCCTTCATCAGGATATTTGGAAACCCTAAATTTTTCCACTTGCACCGCGTCTTTCCTAGCGGCCATGCCGTCAGGATGTTTATATATATGGAAAAAATTCCAGATTCTTCCCATTTCTCTTATTTTTCCCAACTTCTCCTACACTTCTCTGGCGATCTGTGCTTCCTCCGGTCATCCAAGGTAAATAATCTTCTTTTCATCTTCTTCCTCCACACTGCATTATTTGTTTTTTTTTCTTCTCTTCTACTTGTTATTTAGTGTTCTGTTTGAAAACTTAATAATGATCAATGTTTAGTGTTTAAATTGAAAATCTTTATGTTTAGTTATATCTTTAGTGTTTAAAACAGTACTACATAATGGAGTGAAAACGGGCTGATTGTTTTAAAGAACATAATGGTTTAGTTATTTATACATTATGTATATTAGTTATTTGTCTTTATATGAATTAAGTAGGTTACTAATGATGTACTTTATTTAGGTTGAATTGTTGCCGGATTATTTTTCTCCGATCCCCGCCGTACTGAAATGCATGTTCTTAAATTGAATAATTTTAAAATGAATGCAAAAATTTAGAAATGAATGTCATGAAATGAATGATAATTTAAAGAATTGATAAATTTAAATTGATTTTTATATTTTGAAATTACAAAACGCAATGCATGTTAGTTGTTTATTTTAAATGAATGCAATAAAATTAGTTATATTATTAATTAATTAAAAAAAACTTTGATTGTTAGTTAGTTTGAAAATCTAATGTTTTAACCAATAATTTTAAAAAAAAAATTAATTATTTAATTAATCATTATTTGATATTAATTAATTAAATAATTATTTATTAATTAAATTTTATAAAGTAACAATCATATTTTGTATATGTGATTGTTAGTTAGTTTTTAAATAATTATTCAATAATTAATTAATTTAGAATTATTTAATTAATTATAATATAATATTGGAAATTCCAATAATCAGTTTTTTTAAAGAACTGATTTAAAATCCAATGTTTTAACCAATTATTTAAAAATTAATTAAATAAATAATTTTTTAATACTAATTAAATAATGATAAAATAATTAATTATTAATTAAATTTAAAAAAGCAACAATCATATTTTGTAAGTGTGATTGTTAGTCATACCGAAATCCGTATTCGAATTCGAATATGACTATCCGGATTCGGATACTTGAATTAAAATCCGAATTTTATTTGGTCGGATTCGGATATCCGGTAAATCTGCCGTTAAAATCCGAATATTCGAATATATGGATAAATATATAATAAATTAATATTATTATATTATTATATTTATATATATTATAAATCATTAAATATTTAAAGTGTTAAACCTAATTACCTTTATAATTATAAATCTTTATAACTTATTAACTTATATTATTAAATCATAACCTTAACTCTAACCCTAACTCTAAAGTTATCCGGTTTCGGATTATTTGGATTATCCGGAAATCCGAATAATTTATTCGGATTCAGATTATTCGGATATCCAGATAATTTATCCAGATTCGAATTTTCAAATCCAGATTTTATTCGGTCGGATTCGGATATCCGGATAATTATTCCGATTCGGATACATGCATATCCGATCCGAATCCGACCGATATACATGCTTAATTGTTAGTTACTTTTTAAATAATTCTTTAGTAATTAATTAATTAATTAATATAATATTGGAAATTCCATGATTTAAAATCCAATGTTTTAACCGATTATTTAAAAATTTAAATTAAAAAATTATTTATTTATTTAATTAATAATTATTTAATTAATTAAATTATTAATTAAATAATATTAAATTAATTAGTTAATTTTTAAATAATTATTTATCAATCAATTATGAATGTATGTATTTTCAGTTGAATGTCTGGAATCCGGGTACCCGATAAGGCTTGGTTAACCTTGACCCCTCCAGCTAAGAATTCAGAGATGGCCTGACGGCGTTTGTTGAATATGGTTTACGAAAATGTCATGGTTTGTATAAGGAAGGATTTTTGTCATGTCTATGTAGAGATTGTACTAATAAAAATGTGATTCCAATTGCCGATTTACGTCAACACATCTTAATGAATAGTTGGCATATTATGTTATATGGACGAAATAAGGTGAGTGAACTAATAATTCAGAATCAAACATTGAAAATATAGTTGTAGATGGACCAAATGACATGCGTAATTTGGTTTGTGTGGCAATTGGTAGACCTGATGAGGTTGAAAATATTTCAGATCGAAATGAAAATCTTTTCGATCGAAACGAAGATGTTATTGCAGATCACAATAATGAAGATATATCTTCCTGATTTCAATTATGATTCGACTTTTATTAATCGGTTGAAAGATGCTGAACAAGAGTTATGGTCCGATTGTACCAAATTTACTAAGCTATCAAGAGGTCCTAATTTTTTTCTAAAGTCATACAACAGATACGTCTTAAAGGGTGTGAAATTTCTTTCGTTTAATGTGTCAAATTTATAGAAGACACAAAATCACGGTGTATTAGTCTCCGTCACTACATCCATATATTTAAAAAATTCGAATGACGATCCGACAATTGATGATCTTTCGTATCATAGAACTCTTTATAATGTTTTCGAACTATGTTATGGACACGATATGTTAAAATATCCGATGTTTCACTGCAAATGGTACGAGAGATATAATAAAAACGAGTTTAGTCTTGTTAGTGTGAAAACGTCAATGCCAAAATATGGGGAAGAACCGTTTATTTTCGTCGAACAAGCTAAACAATGTTTTTATTTAATATATCATATTGAACCTAATAGGAGTTTTGTATTAAACATACCTCATAGACAAATATTTGATGTAGACGATGTATAATGAATTTCAATATTATTAATTTAATCGAATTATTTCATTTAAATATCTTTAATTTATATTATCTTTAAAATAATTAGATTGTATTTATTTTATTTAGATGTATTGGTTACTTTTCACATTCGTCTTCTCGGCGGTCTTTATGGTCGTCGCGACTCCTGGGGGTGATGACTGTGATCACTCTGATGATCATAATAGATCAGTATTTTGATCATCATGATGTAGACATGAACACGGCTGGGTGTTCAAACCAAGGTAAATCGAAGAAAAAATCAAGAGAACGAAACAAAGATCATGCACAATATCATCCAGCACAAGGACAGAAATTTGTAGTAAAATTCGAAAACGATGAAATTGTCTACGATAGCGTAGCGAAAAAATTAAACAAGAAAATAACATTGGTCGCAAACGATTTTAAGTTACTACCAATGGACACGACCAGACAAACTTAGATGAAGCGATGGAAACGATCTAGGTTCATTAATTCATAGTTAATTATAAATATAAATGATACAGTTAATTTTATAATTATTTATCGAACAAAAAGAATTTGATTTTAAGGCGAACCACGCTTATCGACATATCAACGAAAGGATGAATAAATTATAAAGAACTGCTTATAACTCTTTGGTTGTGAAATATGATAATAAAAAATTATAAATAGAAGAGGTTATGAAAACTTTACCCGACCACGTCATCAAAGATCAATTTTTAAACAAGCTGAACGAGAGAAGATCAATGAGTTCAGAAAAGTTCAAGAAAATTAAAGAAAAGAAAAGAAAAGAAGAATTTACAGGGTGCGGAAGAGGGGAAGTATTGATGATACGTACCCCTGGTCCATCAGACCAGGCCCATCCCCGATCAGGCCCAGCAGACCCATTTGACCAGTGAAAGAAGGCCCGGCCCAGTAGGAAAGTGTATAAATACCCCTAGGGGTTGAATGTAGAGGGGGGGAGAAAACATTTGTAATATACTTGTAGTAGATTGTCTGGTATATACTTCATACCACACCATCAACATGATATGCCAAATTTGGTCTAGTTAAGGTTAAATATTGCAAGGATCCTATCAGCTTCCTAAATGGAGTTGGATCATCTAATAAAGACCCTTCAGTGTTTGACAATTTTGACCCTACAAATGCTGGTGATCTGCATGCATGGCTTGTACAATGTCATATTACATTTCTTTAGCAAATCCAAAGCATACCTTGCTTGAGTTAACATCATGATCCATGATTTTTCTTTGTAACTTCTATTCCTAAAAATGACTTGAGTAGTCCTAAATCTCTACAATGAAATTCATCACAAATACTTTTTTTTATAACTTTTTCAATAACATCATTATTGTCTCCACATTATGATAAGATCATCCACATAAACTAATATCCAAATATGTTGTCTATACTCATTCCATAGAAATACCGAGGGATCAACCATGTTGTTTGTTCTTAAAACCAATGTGAATTTAGAAATCACTTACCACGATCTAGGTGCTTGTTTTAATCTATATTGTCTCAACATATAACCTCTGGAGACTGCAATAGAGAGCACCATTCGAATTATAGGTGATTTTACTACTGAGCTATATATTGAATTAAAGCCAATACCTTCAACTTGTTTAAACTCCTATGCCACAAGGCGTACCTTATACCTCTCTATAGATCCATCATTCTTTCTTTTGATTTTATAAACCCATTTGCATCCAATCAAATTTATAGATGGATCAGCTGAAACTAGAGTCCAGATTTGATTACTCACTATAGCTTTATATTCTTTTTGCATCACTATATTCCGTTTATCTAATTTTATCATGTCCTTAAAAAATTTAGGTTCAACATTTTCTTCTAATTCAGCAACTAATGCTCTGGGTGGAAGATGTCCTGTTACAAAGTGTTTAGCTATATCTAATAGGGCTGACTTCATTCTCTTATTTCTTCTTACATCAATTATATTATCTATACTTAGTCTTTTATTTTTTAAACCATAGTTCAATTCTTGTGTATCCTAATTTTCTGTATTTGTAACATCCTACTTAGGTATGTTAATAATCTGATACTAAAATTGACAACAAAAGGAATTTACGAGTCTAATAATCTCATAATAAAAATAACCAACAACACTAAGATTTCAGATGTAACTAAAATAAGGTATTGCTAACAACATTGTTTAAGATCTAATCAAATGATTGAAAACTCCGAGGTGCCTCATCCCGTCCTCGCGTCCCGTTACGTCTACTTTCACCCTACCAAATCAGAATTAAAAATATGGATGAGTCACTATATCATGACTCAGCATGGTTTCCACTACATATCAGTCAGACCGCATGGTAAAGCAATTAAAATCATAATACTTATTCATTATATATATAACATTCACACTTCACATATAATTTTGACATCCGATAACACTCACACTGCAATTGTCATTTGGTTCATACCAACACTCCCATCACACACTCACTAATACTTCGCTTATATATCCATCACAAGATTTCACATATAAATTCACAAACCAATTAAATCGTGAAGATAAATATAAACTCATCTGGTAAATAAGATAGGTGAGAAAATCTGTAAATAACAGTGAATACATCCAACTCAAGAGTAAAAATCCATAGTGGAAATAAAATTCTAAATTCGTGTAACTCAATCTAAAAATTCTAAATGTCAGGTAAAACTCTGAAAGAAAGAGTATGAATTCTGAAAATCATAGTACATAACCGAGATAAACAAAAAAAAACGAATCAAATGACATGTGTCTCAAGAACCATGGGATCATAAAACTCTAACAATCATGTAAATCAAGTCTGAAAATTCTAAATGTTGGATAAAACTCGTAAAGAAAGAGTTTGAATTCTGAAAATTAAGTTAAATGATGTGTCTAAATAAATATAAAATCCATTGTCTAATTTCACCCTAATAAAATAAATCTCAACTCTACCGCCAGCATAACTCTGTTTAAAATACTACACTATAAAACAGAATATAGCTCAGTAAAAAAAACCATTCACGGAAGTTCAGATCAACCCCAATTCACCCCTCTAAATATCACTTAATACCCATGGTATTTATCCAAGATATCAACCCAATACAAACTAATCTGTATATGGTGAGGCATCCGATACAATCTATAACACATTTTATTAAAAAACACTTGCACTATCTATTAAACAAACACATCAGGATTCCCTTATCTCCCAAATCCACCAAATAAATCAATAGAACCCAAACAGTAATCACACAATCTGTAAATTAATTATCTCATGGACATACCCAATCCGCAACTATTGTGCAACATTTCAGCAACCCAATCAAAGCTACCATGCATTTCTAATCAAATGTTACCCATAGTATACACTACCGATGCATTTAGATGACCACTCACCACTCAATCCCATACCTCGTTTTGTTTTTGAGACCTTTCCCTACACAATCTGCACCAAGCTTTCCAACCACCTCGACATCTCCTCGCTCGTTTCCCGGATGGTCCTTCGCCGGAGCTTCGTCTCCGTCCCCACCCTAGTCTTGCCGGAATATTGCCCTTCTTCCTCCACTCACGTTTCCCCCCACCTTCCCTCTTTCCATCCTTTGTCTATATACTCCTTTTCTTTTCTTTATAAATCCTAACCATTATCTTAACATGGTTTTCACTTGAATGGGCCCAACTCACGAAATTGGCCCACTCTTAAGTTGAATATATATATATATATATCTATTTTTTCTTTTTGTTTTCTTTTTCCATGGTTATCACATTCTCCCCCCTATTGAAATTTCATCTTCGAAATATATTATTATATACTTTATTTTCTTATTCTTATCTTACTAGATTACTCCACCCTCCCAAAAAAAAATCCGTCCCGGAATTTATATGCTTATCTGGTATAGTCTCTATATTCGCACACAATCACTGATAAATAATACATACCTTCATCATTTCTTGTATTCGCTTATGTCCCGTAACTCGATCAGCAAAACATTCTCGCATCAACGCCTCGGGTTCCCAGGTAGCTTCACTCTCTTTGTGCCTCTGCCATTGTACTTTCACCATTGCCATTGTACTTTCACCATTGTTGTATGAAAATTCTATCAACGGTAAGTGATCTTCCCAACTTCCTTTGAAGTCCATCGCACATGCTCGTAACATGTCCTCTAAGGTTTGTACGGTCCTTTCTGATTGACTATCTGTTTGTGGGTGAAATGCAGTGCTGAATTGTAATTGTGATCCCAAAGCTTCATGTAAGCTTTTCCAGAATTTGGAAGTGTGTCTCGATTGGAGATAATGGATACTGGTATTCCATGTAATTTTACAATCTCTGACATATACTTCTTTGCTAAGTCCTCCAAGGATTGATTGGAACGATATGGTATGAAATGTGCTAATTTAGTGAGTCTGTCCACAACTACCCATATAGCGTCATGATTTTTCTTTGTTTTAGGTAAACCCACGACAAAATCCATCGTTATATTTTCCCATTTCCATACCGGTATCTCTAACTTCTGCATCACCCCACCTGGTCGCTGGTATTCAATCTTTACCTGTTGACATATTAGACACTTTGCTATAAATTATGCAATATTCTTTTTCATTCCTCTCCACCAAAAGGTTTTTTGTAAGTCCCTCCACATCTTTGTGTCCCCAGGATGTATGTTATACTTTGATCGATGTGTTTCATTCAATACTTCATTTCGCAAATCTTTATCTTCTGGTACCCACAATCGATTTCAAAATTTTAGTATTCCCCCTTCTGTCACTCTAAATTCTGCATTATTATTCGGTGTTATTTTCAACATGTATTGAAACTCTTTTGTCGATCTCTGTGCTCTCTCAATTTTTTCTATCACTTTTGCCTCACATCTCATGCTGGCCATTACTGCCCCCTTCTCAGGAGTTTCTAATGGGTGCAAATTCACAAAATCTTCAATCAGTCGCCATTCATGAATCATCATATTCGCTGCCATACCTTCCCATTTTCGACTTAGAGCATCTGCCACCACATTTGCTTTACCTGGGTGGTACAACAACATAAGCTCTTAGTCCTTCAAAAATTCGATCCATCTCCTCTATTCATGTTCATATATTTTTGGGTGAAGATATACTTCAAACTCTTGTGATCAGTAAATACTTCGAATTGTTCTCCATAAAGGTAATGTCTCCATATCTTTAGTGCAAACACTACAGCGGCTAGTTCCAGATTGGTGTACTTGAATATTTCCCTCTATATATATAATATATATTATAGAAATTTAAGATTATTATCTAAAGTTGTCGAACTCCTCTGTAAGTAGCTAGGTAGGTGGATAAATTAAGTATTTCTCAATGATCTGTCATATTTCAATATTTGACAAGTTAACTTTCAATTATCAGTTAGTTAGTTGAAACTTGCAGCCTCAAAGTTATTTATCTAATATTTAATTATAATTTGTAATGATCCTGTCTATTAGATCGATTTTGCGTCGTACATATACTAGTGTCTTGTGCAGTACATTATAAAACCGCGACCGTGGTATATTGTTGCAAACGTGTTAGCTGAGCTAACTTATCCTCATAGGAAGAATCTCCAAATCGTTCCAACAAGTCTTAAGTGAATTTTTCCCAAGTAGTCAATAGATTATTGCTTCGAAGACCCCGTACCCACTCTAGAGCATCTTTGGTCATATGGAACCCAATAATTTGGAGCTTAGCGTCATCCACAATCCCGTGGTAGGAAAAGTACTCCCCTGCTTTTGATATAGACAACCCTTTGGGTCCTCGCCGGTGAACCTTGGAAGGTCCATCTTGGGTGGTCGGGCTCCCCTCACGGTCCCGTCACCAACACGGCTGCTGCTACCTTCCCCTGATTGCAATTTTTTAACCAAATTTTTTAACTCAAACACTTCATCGTGCAGGCTGGCGATAATCATATCTTATCGCCAGTTTGTCTCGGTCAGCCGGGAGTTCTGTTTGTTCACCACTACCGCTAGTGAACCGCGTATTTCCTCCAACGAATCTTCTGTAACATTCATTGATATAAAATTTAAAATTACGAATTATAAAGCGAGCAAGATTGAGATCAAGAACGTCCCTGCTAAGGACCCAATCAAGGCTTGGGACACGACCGACAAGGTTGAAAAATATTTATAGTCGTCTCCGACTGAATCTCGCCCTACTCTAAGGAGTTCAAGAAGAAAGCCCCACTGTAACAGTGGCCTCCGCAGAAGTGCCGGAGGGTGGATTGCTGGACTGTAAATCCCTGAGTTGGGACCGGAGGAGCTAGAGGTGTAGAAGATTGTTGGATTGCTAAATCGATGACACTCCCTGGTGTCTTCCTCCCTTTATATAATGAAAAATCCAGCAGCAAACTAACCCAAAACAACCCACTCAAACACCCACTAAAACAACCCACTAATTTATCATGAATTTGACAACGCTAACTATAAAGAAAATCAGATGAGCGAGTGGAGCGGCGAGCACGACTGGGGCGACCTGGGTCGGGTGCTTCCGGTGGATCATCCCCTCCGGATGTGGGTTAGTCCTCTTCACTGTTCAACGAAATGCCAGACGCATTCGTCGGACTTGAGATGTCCAGGTCGGTCTTCAGATGGGTTGCCGCGATCATCGTATCCAGTACGATCATTACAGGATGCTACAGAGTGGGGGTAAGAAACTAATGAGGTGGAAACTCATCTATTGTGACTCGATGACTCGGATATGAAGAAGACCCTATGGTAAAGACTTCTAGCTCTATTCCCACTCTATTTCTCTCTCTGTCGGAAATGGTGATGTTTCGATCCTCGTAATGGGGGACCCCTTGTCCTATATATTTATAGGATTCCAAAGGGGTAAAGTGGGTTGTCGATGATGGTGTGCATCACTGATGGTAAGCCATCGATGATGCTTTATGACCATCGACAACCCTATGTGTGGGGGAAATTCCTCCAGGGCTATGGGTTGTTTAGAGAGTTGGCCTGATAGGTTCCGTCGCCGAGGTAGTGGATCTTTGGCGGTTGGTCTCTATCGTCGATAGTTCTAGTCAGATAGCTGACCTTTTCAGAGCCATCGGCGATGGTACTTAGTACTGTCGTCGAGGGTGCTTTGTAAATGGGCATGATGGACCGATCGTAAATCGGGTGACATCAGAAACGATCGAGTAGCTCCCATGTTTCCTTGGCCATGGAGCAATGCAAAATCATCGCTCATATTCAAGAGGACGAGTTGGTTTCCCTCGTGCCAGTTGTTTTAGTTGTTGAAGAGATCGCCAGAGGTTTGGGTAGAAGTTTTTGAAGCCTACTCCGTGACAGTTTTGTACATCTTTGAACTAAATATCAAACGCTTTTCTGTAGTGTCTTATTCATTTTTAATATGAGATGAAGAGGAGTGGAGTGATAGTTGAATCACAATCATGAATATCAATAGATACAATAATAATGAACAATATCAGCCATTCTGAATTGAATGGTGCTTATTCTTTTGTGTAAGTTTTGCATTCCATCTGACACCTGCAGTGATACCATTGGAGGATTCCGTGAGCTTCAGAGAAGGAAACCCATTGATTATCAGTGTGATGATGCTTCGTTAAACGAACCGAATGTAATAATTTGACGTAGTTCCATTGATGATTAAAATTTAATAATTGTCTGTGATTCTCAAACTGTCCAATGAAACCATTACATATGCAATCATTTGGATTTACAAAGAGATTTGGAATCCATTCGCGTAAGGGTTTAGGTCTTCGAAAAATATTTAAGACAGAACGAACAATGCCGACAGTAGGAAGAAATGAAACAGTAGGAAGGAATGGAATGGGGGGAAATGGAGTTATAGGAAGTAAGGGACTATTATCTATTAGATTTCCGAGTATGTGGGCACCAAAAGGAGGATTGAATAGAAATGTTTGGGGTTTATATTCCTCGTCATTTTGGTTCATCCTTATAATTGAACACGTGGTAACCGCAGCACCTAAAGAATGACCAGCCCACCAGATTTGGTCCCTTGAATGAAACATGAGATTATTAGAATTTAAGAGGGAAAAAACAGGTATTTACTACAAGAAAACAGACTTTATATAACGGAAAGTACAAAATTGCGTACTTATTTTGACGATTCTCGTCGACACTCATTAACCTTTGAACGAACTGAACTGTTTTGATAACTCGTTCGCTATCATATAACATCCCAGACACTATTTTCGAGCAATCTTCTATATCTCTCTGGCTAGTGATTTGAGTCCCCCTTAATGCGACAACATATAAAGGAGCTTTCTCTAAAGATCGATGGTGTGTCCGTGCCTTTAACTCATTGAATTTGAATACAACTCCAAAGAGATCGTGTGCTGATTTCAAAGTATTCTCATGGCGGCTGAAGTGGAAAGTTTCGTACCACGCAATTGCTTCTTCGGTCTTCTGATTATTATCATCGTCTATAATATAGACGGCATTAACAAGACAAGCCATTATAATCCGTACATGTTCATCGTTTCCCCTGCGAGTTTGGAAAAGAAAACAAAAACAAGATTGATACACTAATATACCAAATTACAAAAACTTGAGTGTTTTACATATGAAGAATATGAAGATACATACCAATCCAATGGATTCTCAGAGGTAAAATGGTTCAGAACATGATTTATGCTCTGCATTGGTGTTTTTCTATCTGTTCTTCCCATGTAACGGTGTTTAGAATATATATACATATAGATATATATATATATATATAGATAGATAGATAGATAGATACGTTCAAGTTGAAGATTACGCCAGGTATTAGCGAACATCGTTGGACCCCTGTAAGTAGATGGTGATCAACATGTTGCATATAACGGTTTGCCAGAATGACTCAGGCAAGAAATATGTAGTTAAGTTAACTAGAAGATAAAAAAAAAAATTATTAAATTTTCAACACGATGCAACCGATGATATATTATGTATCTTTGGTATATATCGTCTGTCCGGAAGTAGGCAATTCTACATCTAATAAAAAGATACATCGGGTTATAAAGTAGCCCACTATACATCGGATACATCTAATAAAAAATTAAAAGATGACAGAAAAGTAGCCCACTATATGTGACCCAAGGATAACAACAATAACTCAGCCCATGACTCAGGCCTGACAATGATCAGACCCGAGTCAAGCCTGAGTCCGACCCAACTACAATACGGGTCGACTCTGAGGACCTGACCCGACTACGACCTGGACCTAAGCCCAGATCAATATCTGGTTAGCCTGGCCCCATTAGTAGGGTAACAATACTGTTATTAATACTGCTTACCTTGGGATCAACAACAGGTAATTTAATGACTCTAGACTAGTCATTAGAAAGAGATTTCCTTCTAACAATAGAGTGAATCGAAAGAGAGAGATTTTCGTTCGACTGTAACGGTCACTCCATCGATCTCGTGTCATCAATGAGATATCTAATGAGATACTTCTATCTTATCTTTTAAATTTTATCTTACCGTTTTCATTATTTTATTATTTCGGATCTCGGAAGTAAAATTATTTCGGATTTCAAAAGATATCTCATCTGAATCTCCTCCTTTTTGATTATAAAAGATTATTTTGACCAGATCCTTTATTTAGTACGCACGACTGCCCACGTTCCAAACAGTGGAGACGTGGGTTACCATTAATTTCTTAATTAATAACATAATTGTGTTGACTTTATAGTCATTAAGTCAACCAAGAAGCCCTCGCATGATGTCGGAGATCGTTGACGGTGTTTTGTAGGCAGAAAGCCTGTAAATGGTATACCAAAATTCGTATTCGAATTCGCATTCAAATTCCAATATAACTATCTGGATTTCACATTTGGATTCGGATACCTAAATTGATATTAAAATTTTATTCCGACGGATTCAGATATCCGGAAAATCCACCGTTAAAATCCGAATTCGTTTAAAAATTTCGGATTCAGATATCTGATTATCGATCCGAATAAATATAAATTGACTTTCGAATATCCAGATTTTAGGATGATTAATTGACTATTAATTAACTTTATTAATTGTGATCGACCCTTTCAGCTCTAAAGGAAGGCAATTTCATTAAGATGTATTATTTGGCCCATTTCATCCAACTTAAGTAATTGGGCCAATAACAATTGACATTTATGTTATTTATCCAACTTCAATGTGGGCCCAATAACAATTTCATTGGCATTTTCTTCACAAATTTGATTTTTATTGATATCAAGCAATCTAGGTATAATTTAATGTGGTCTTCAAATTTATGTATTAAAGTATATTTATTTTTTTCCCTTCTAATAATTAAAAATAATTTCTTGATTCCAATTAGGAATCAATTATGATGATAATATTATAAAATCTTATGGATTCATTTCTCTATTTCTTTCAGCCACAAACTACCATCTTCATGATACCCCGGCCCAATAGATCGGGAACGTCAGGACCGGACCAGCCCAATAAGCCCACACTACCAAATTGATCGGGCCCGATAATATTATTGTATAAATACTCCCATGGGTGACACTTAGAGGGAATCTTTTGCCATTTGTAAGAATAACACTGTATTAAAGAGAGAGATTGTGTGCTATAATATTTATCCTTATACTACATCATCAGAGGTGAACCCGATGTGAGTCAAATTTCGCACCGGACTGAATGGATTTAGAACAACTAGTTCGAATAGTACACATGGAGGAAGACCGCAGACTAGAAATGAAACGGGAGACTCGACACCAGGTCTGATCAACAATGAGGAAAGAACCCCGACAGGAGGGCATCTCTTAGACGAGGAGGTGGAACCCTATAGGTCTTACCTACGCGAGAGAAATCACATATTACGTCCCCCAGCAGATCCCCCTATTCCGGCGAGACGGGGGAGAGAACGTCACACAACATTTGTTGACCGAAGGCCAGGTATTCTTTGGGATAGAAGGCTCCTAAGGCAAGGAGGGCAATTGCCCCCCTAAAATTTGGAAAATATTCAAGGACCTATATGTAATTAAATTTTTTATAGGGGGTTAAGTGTAATTTTCACAATATATTAATATTTTTAAGGGTTAATATATAAATTTCACAATATTTATATACTATATAAATTTTACAATATATGTAATTTTAAGTTTAATTACATATAAATCCTTAAAAACTTAAATATCCCTAAATTTCTCCCTCAAATCTTTTAAATCCCTAAACCTCTCCCCAAATTTTCTAAATCCTTAAACCTCTTCCCCAATTTCTAAATCCCTAAACCTCTCCCCCAAACCCAAAACCCACGATATTTCCCCAATATCCCCCAAATTTCCCCAATATCCCCAAAACCCACGATTTCTCCCAAAATCTCCCCAATATTCTTCCCCCAATCTCATTTTCCCCCCATCCTCCAATCTCGTTTCCCCCCATCTCATTTCCTTCAATCTTGTTTCCCCCATTCTCCTTCCCCAAAACTCACGATTTCTCCCAATCTTTCCTCCTCCCATCCAACTCACGATCATCTCAGGGTCAACCGGTCAAGCTCTCACGTTCCGACCACCGTTCATCGAGATTCAGTTATTGTGCCACAGCCCACAGGACACCACTACCATCGGATTTCACTGCCTTCAGTTCGTCTCCACTTTCCAGAGTCTAGTCTCCGCTACTCTCTAGCCTTTAGGCTCTAGGTATGTCCGTCTATCTTGAATTCTTGATCCGTTTGTGTTTAACCTAGCTTGATCCGGAAAAAAATGTACCATTTTAAAACAGGAAAATGAACCATTTGCAAAAAATTAAATTGAACTATCATCAACCTGAAAAAATATGAATTTTCATCATTCCATGTGATTTTTTAAAACAGGGACCTAAATTGATTAAATATCCATGTGAATTTTATTTCTTTCTTTAATTAATTAAAGAGAAACCATTTTATTTATTTCTTTAATGTGATTCCCACATTAAAACTCGTCTCAGAAATCGCCTTGGTGATAATTTGATAAATGATTGTTTAGTAACATATATCGAGAAAGATATTTTTAAAACTATAGACAACGAAGTTATTTAAAAAATATTTAATGATATGTGTTTTCGTCGTAGGACATTGAAGTAATGTAAAATGTATTTGAAATTTTTATTGTTAATTAAATGAATGTATTTATTTTTAATTTGAATATTAATTATGGAATGAATGTATTGATTTTTTATAAGTTTTTATAATCAATTATATGAATAGGTCATGCCAAAATTTGTATAGGTTTTTTAATTAGTACAAAAAATTTTTTTCGCCTTCGACGAATCTTGCCCCCCTGCCGGGGAATCCTGGATACGCCACTGGATGTACGAAGGACTAACTGACCCAGAGGATCACCTACACTCATTCCGTACGAACATGGAGGATATGATGGGCCGAAGGGATATTTGGTGTTGTATGTTCCGGAGGACGTTATTAGAGGGGAGCGGTAGGATGAGGGATGTGATATGGAGGGCGAGGATTATTCGCAGGGAGCCTTCATATTTTCGAAGAGTTGGAGAAGGCATTCTAGGTAGCCTTCAGACATAATATTTTACAGAAAAAATTGAAAATGACCCTGTCGGGTGTAAGACAGAGAGATCAGTAGTCTACTCGGGACTACGTACATTGATCGTTTCTCTACATCTGTTCAAAAGGTAGACTCAGTATCAGTGTCTACACTCCTCTAAGATTCCCATAGCATACTTCCTTAGTGAGAGGTATATTTCTCTTTCAGAGTATGAGACCTCAATTCCTAGGAAATAGTTTAGCCATGCTAGATCTTTTAGTTTAAATTGATTTTCTAGTTGGATTTTAATTATTTCAATTTCTAGTTCATTACTGTCTGTTATAATTATGTCATCTACATATACAATTAAGTATAGTATATTTTGATTTTTTTTCTCTTATGAACAAGGAGTAGTCTGACTTGGTTTGGCTAAAACCAAGGTCCAAAAGGATACTTCTTAATTTTTCAAACCAATTCCTAGAGGCTTGTTTTAAGCCATATAAGAACTTGTTAAGCATGCACACTCTTCTATCTCCTTCTTTTAGGAGACCTTGAGGTGGCCTTAGATAAACTTCTTCACTTAACTCACCATGAAGAAAAGCATTGTTGACATCCAATTGGTATAAATTCCAATTTTTCATGGATGCCACAACTATGATGGCTTTAATTGTCATCATTTTAACTACTGGTGCACAAGTTTCAAAAAAATCAAAACCTTCTTTTTGTGTGAAGCCTTTGGCTACTAGCCTTGCTTTGTATCTTTCTATTTCACATATTTGGTTTATATTTTATTTTATAAATCCATTTTGATTCTATGGATTTCCTATCTTTTGGGAGCTCAGCTAGAGTCCATGTGTTGTTTTTATTAAGAGCTTTCATCTCTTTTCGCATTGCTTCAACTCAATTTGGGTCCTTTGAAACTTCTTCAAAAGAGTTAGGTTCATCATGTATTGTTATTTGTTTTAGAAAATATTTTTGTTGTTTGCTAATTTTATGGTAAAATACATGATTGCTCATGGGATATTTTAGTTCATGATAATCTTTTTCATTTTCAAGATAATATATAGTCTTGAAAATGCTTTGATTTAATTATTTTCCTACCATAAAGACTAACTTTTTAATTTGTTTTGTTTTGGGATGATTTGTTCCCTAATCCACTGTCCAGAGCAACTAAATTATTCTCTGGTTGAACTATATTAGGTCTATTACCTTTTGAAAATTCAGAAGAATTTTGCTCTGAGTTAATGTTAGAGTTATTTAAGGTGTCCAGAGCATTTTTGTTTAGATTTTGATGAGAAGAGTCTCTTTGATTGATGTTTGTATCACTTATTTGGGTGTCCAGAGCATCCTTGCTTGCCAACTCAAAATGTATTTCTTTTGAGTTTCTATTTGGGCTTTTATTTTTTTATTTTTTTTTGACAGTTAGCTATATATATTGTCCAGAGCATTCTCCTGTCCTAATTCAAAAAAAAATTCTTTTGAATTGTTACCTGCATTTTCTTTAGAATTGCTGTTCAGAGTGTATTTAGTGTATGTTGAGCTATATTGCTGTTTAAAAATTCAGAAGCTCTTTCTTTTGAGTTTCTGTCTAGTTGGCCAGATCTAGTGTCCAGAGGAATGCTTAAATCCTCTTGGATTTTATGATTTATGTTTTGGATTTGTTCAGTGTCTGAACTGAACTCTTTATGATTTATCTGAACATTATTTTCAGATATTTGACTAATATTTTGAATTTGGTAATTTAGATGAAGGTTTTGTGTATTTGGATGAAGATTTCCATTAAGCTGATTATTTTCAGTTAATTCTAATGATCCTTCTTCTACTAAATTTCTTTCATGTATATTAGACAGATTTAAGCTATTTTGTCCTTTATATACATGATTTTCTGAATTTTGAGTCTGAATTGACTCATTCCCTTTTTTATTTTGGGATTTTAATTTTTCTTTATGATCTGAATATTTATTTTTCCTCTTTTACATAGATCAGGCATGACTGAATCTACATTTTTAGAACTCAACATCATTTTTTCAGATGTTTGGAATTCTGAATTTTTACTTGAGGAAGCATTATTTTCAGATCTTTTTATGCTTTTATCATTCATTTTTGGATCATAATATTTATGTATGATTCTATTGTATATGTTTTCATATATCTCTGTATTTTCTGACTGGTTTTTGTGATTTTTAAAAAAATCATCTTTGAATGGAAAAATATTTTCCCTAAAGATTACATTTTTTGAAATATGAAACTTATTAGTTTCAATGTCTAAAATCAAATATCCTTTTGTATTAGAGGGATATCCCATAAAAATACCTTTAAAAGTTCTTGAAGATAATTTATGCTCTCTTATATTGGTAGTTGCATAAACTAAGCATCCAAAAATTTTCATTGTTTCATAATTTGATGCTTTACTGTTTAGAACTTCATATGGGGTTTTATTTTTAAGAACCTTAGATGAAATTCTATTTATTATATAGGTGGCTGTTAATATACACTCTCCCCAATATATTAGAGGAATTTCTCCTTAGAAGTGTCTAGATCTAGCTACTTAAAATAAATGCCTATGTTTTGTCTCAACAATGGAATTTTGTTGAGGTGTATATGGGCATGTAAGTTGATGTGTTATTCCATATTCTTCTAATGTTTTCTTAAAGGAATGTGAGATGAATTCACCTACATTATCACTTCTAATGACTTTAACATTTTTGTCAAATAAATTATTAACTTTAACTAAGAATGTTTTAATACATCCTAGAGCCATATCCTTGGGTTTTAATAGGAAGGTCCAAGTAACTCTACTTAGATCTTCTACTATAGTTAAGAAAAAACAAAATCCATCATGAGTTGTAATTGGGAATCTCCCCCAAATATCAATGTGAATTAGATCTGATGGGGATGAAACCCGATCAGTACTCCAAGACGTTTCAAGCAAACACCAGGCGGGGAACTCCGTGGGAAATCAGACCTGAACTCAAGTGCGCAGAGCTCTGCTTCGCTAGAACTTCTTCCACTCGAAATGACCTGCCTTCAATGAGTGGAGGGTGCCTCCTATTTATATGGCTTTTTGTGGGGGTAATCTGGTCATTTGGGCAGTAACCGCCTAACTGATCAGATCGGGTCCAAGATCGACTTTCCTAAGATCCACTTTCTCGGGGTCCGACTTTCCTGGGACTCGATTTTGTTCAGAAGTCGATCCCAGGGAAGTCGATCCTCCCAGGAGTTGACTTGGGACCTCCCCAAACCTAGAATAGGTACCTCAGTTCATCTCAGGCTATCCGGACTTCTAGTTGCTGGTAAGTTGTGACCGGGTTCGAGATTCTGTATCACCAGTACTCCCCCCTCCTCTGCGTATTGAATATCCTGGAATACGTCTTTTAGTACTATGGTATGTGTGTCGGACCTTGTACTATCAGTATTCCCCCTTCTTTGCGTGCTGGGTTGTGGATTATTGGTGATGTTCTGGGATACAAGATCCTCTCTCACCAGTTCTCCCCCCTTCTACGTCTGTGAGGTTATACCTATGCTTCCACGGTGGTTGCCACATACTTCTGCCAACTATTGTCCGGTTTGTCCCAGCCGAAGCATTCTCCTTGCACAGCTTGCCTAGCCTGATTTCCGGGCGGAACCCTGCTTGCCCACCTTGACGCCTTGTTGAGCTGTCTCCGAGCAATGTTCGAGTACCTCTCCCCTTCTTTGTGGATGGAGTTGAGTGTTGTCCCTTCTACCTATTTTGTTTTATAGGTGAAGTTCTTTTTTTGAACTCTTGCCCCCCTGCCCCCTGCTTCCGCGGCTGGGGTTGTGATTTGTTAACCTGTTCCTCGTCTACCTATGTTCTTCCATAGGTGAGGTTCATTTTTGAACACATACCCCTCCGTCTATGTTCTTCTGTAGATGGGGTCATTGTCTTGCTGGTGTGTCCCCCGTCTACCTACGTTCTTCCATAGGTGATGTTCATTTTTGAACATTTATCCCTTTGTAGGTGGGATGTGCATTCTGTTGATGTATCCCCCCGTCTATCTATGTTCTTCCATAGGTGAGGTTTATTTTTGAACACTTACCCCTCTATCTACGTTCTTTTGTAGATTGGGTCAGTTTTTTTTGCCGGTGTGTCCCTCGACTACCTACGTTCTTCTGTAGGTGAGGTTCACTTTTGAACACATACCCCTCCGTCTACGTTCTTTTGTACATGGGGCCAATGCTTTGCCGGTGTGTCCCCCGTCTACCTACGTTCTTTCGTAGGTTAGGTCTACTTTTGAACACTTATCCTTTTTTAGGTGGGATATGTGTTCTGCTGATGTGTCCCCCGTCTACCTATGCTCTTCTATAGGTGAGGTTCAATTTTGAACACTTATCCCTTAGCCTACGTTCTTTTGTAGGTGGGTGTGTGTTTTGCTCATGTGTTCCCCGTCTACCTACGTTCTTCCGTGGGTGAGGTTCACTTTTGAATACTTACCCTTCAGCCTACGTTTTTTCGTAGGTGGGTGTGTGTTTCGTTCATGTGTTCCCCGTCTACCTACGTTCTTCCGTGGGTGGGGTTCACTTTTGGACACTCACCCCTCTGTCTACGTTCTTTTGTAAATGAGGTGAGTATTTTTGGATGGGGCACGCGTCCTGACCCTGTTACTACTAAGACTTCCTCTGCCTACGTCCTTCCGTAGGTAAAGTTAATTTGGCGTCCTATTTTGTTACTGCGTCCAGTAATTGTAGGAGTTCAAATATCTTAGAGTGGTACAGTTCATTCTATCGTCGTACCGTCATCAATGTTATTCTTCCTTCGTGGTGTGACCGTAAAAGCCTTTGCACCTTTCGGATCCCTTTTGTTATTATGCGGATTTCCGGGGTATTTTTCCTACACCCCCTGTCTTGGTGAATTTTCAAAATATCAAGGGTATTTTTCCTACACCCTTTGCCTTGGTGAAGATGTTACGGGTATTTTTCCTACATACCCCTTGCCTTGGTGAGTGGGGAGAAAAGTCGATCCCCCGTATTGTCCATCGACTTTTGTAGAAAAGTCGATCCATATATTGTCCATCGACTTTTGAAAAATCGATCCCTTGGGTCCTCGTGTTGACTTTTTTACAAAAGTCGATTCCTTGTGTTGGCCCAAAAAGTCGAGTTGTCGTACTGGCCTTGGAAAGGTCGTTCTCCTGGTCAGTTTTACTCCCTTTTTGTCCTTTTGTGTGGACCCAGGGGGTCTATAAATAGACCCTTTAAATCCTCCTTTCCCTTCATCCATGACTCTTCTTGTGAGTCTCTTCGTTGATTTTATTCAAGGAGAGATTGAGGACTGGATCGGATTCTTAATATTTTGGATCCTCGGTCTTCGGCCTTGGATCTTCCTGCTCTACGCCAAATAATTGTTGAGCGGCAGAGTGTTGTTTTTGCAGCTAGGGAATCAATTTTTGAAGAATGGTCCGTTGGCGACCTACCAATTGTGGCTTCTCCTGCTGCCCCCTCTCATGGCCGGCGCCGGAGGTGTCCCTGACGTGGTGGTTCTTCCCCCAATCAGGTTCCTCGTCGCCTACGTCGCCGTATTAATTTTAACTAGGGACTTGTAATATTTTCATTTTTTTACTTGTAACTCTTGGTGAGACATGCCTGATTATGTCAGTCACTCCCAGCAACGCCCCTCAACAAGGACTAGGGTTCCGTCGCTTTACGCCGGACCCCCGGAAGGCATCCACGGTACGGAGCAAGTGTCTACGTCAATTCCTCAAGTCAACATATGGGAATAGCCGATTCCAGTGGGGAGTAGCCGATTCCAGTGGGGAATAGCTGATTCCCCCTGAGTAGGCGATTCCCACAAGGAATAGGCGATTTCCAGCCGTTACTTGAGCTGGCCCACACCATTATGGCACCATTAACCGGGCGCCATAATGGTGTGGGCCCCAGACCATTGAATGGAGAAACCTCCCAAAGACCCTATAAAAGGGGTCCTTGGGGGTCCTCAATTCTCATGTCACCTTGATTCACAACACTCTACACTAGAGCAATCAAGGAGCCCGAATCGCCGACTCCCACATCTGAGTCGCCGATTCCCCTCCACTTCTGCAGGTATTTGACACAGAGCGCGCGTCGTGGACTCCAAAGCCGCCGGCCCTCCTCGCAACCCCACGAGCCTACTGGTAGCAGATTTCGTGCTTCATCAACTCTGAATAAAGATATTTTCCTTTTTTGCACTTGTTTTACACTTTTGCTTTGAAGCATGTCGGTGTAGTTTGCGGGTATACTTTGTCCTTTTCTAAGGATCTTATACATAGAAATCGACTTTTTCCTAGGATGTTGATTCCTTAAAAGTCAATCCTGAGGATGTCGATGCTATCTGTTGATCGACTCTATCCTTTTCTGAGGGTGTCGGAGTTTATACAAAAAGTTGACCTCATCCTTCTCTAAGGATGTCGATGTCGTATAAAAGTCAATCTCACCCTTTTCTGAGGATGTCGATGCTGTGCGATGGTTGACTCTATCCTTTTCTGAGGATGTCGAAGTTTATACAAAAAGTCGATTTCATCCTTCTCTGAGGATGTCGATGTTGTATAGAAAAGTCGATCTCACCCTTTTCTGAGGATGTCTGTGCCCACATGTGAATAATGCTCAAATGTCGACGTCTATCCTCCTCTGAGGATGTCGATCCGAGTACTTATGGGATGTTGACCCTGTCCTTTTCTTGTGAAGGATGTCGATGCCCAAACATAAATGTCGACGTCTATCCTCCTCTAAGGATATCGATCCGAGTAATTATGGGATGTCGACCCTGTCCTTTTCTTGTGAAGGATGTCGATGCCCAAACATAAATGTCGACGTCTATCCTCCTCTGAGGATGTCGATCCGAGTACTTATGGGATGTCGATCCTGTCCTTCTCTTGTGAAGGATGTCGATGCCCGAACACAAATGTCGACCTCTATCCTCTTCTAAGGATGTCGATCTGAGTACTTATGTGATGTCGATCCCGTCCTTCTGTTGTGAAGGATGTCGATGCCCAAACATAAATGTCAATGTGAATATTCCTGAAATGTCGATGTCCTCTGACCGGATTTGGGATTTTTTCGGCCCCGGGCATTTTGGGCCCATTAGGCCCATGGATTTCTCAGCCCATGGGGTGAACAGTGTCCACGATGGTTCATCTTCGACTTCCCCCTATAAATAGTGAAGGGGGGGTCATTAACTTCTCACCTACTTTCTTCGCTCTAAGGCATCGACTTTCTTGGCATCGACTTCTCTGCTCTTCAAGGTTCCAGCGCGTAAGGCTTCGACTTCAGCCTTGGAGGTGTGACTTCTCAAAGTCTGACTTTTGTGGTCAGATTTTGCTGAAGTGGTACTTGTCGTGATTGGGGTTTGACTTCCAGGAGTCGTATCTGCTATCACTGGGATCGACTTTCGCGAAGTCCGACTTTTCTTAAAGTCGGTCTTCCTTGAGGTCGTTTCCCCTTTGGACTGTGGTCCGACTCTGCGGAGTCTGACTTATTGTCATCAACTTTCCAAAGTTGGGCCCTGCCATACATTTTACACTAGATTTTATAGATGGCGGAAATCCGCCATCTAAAGTACAGAAGGCGGTTCCTTTAGTTTATAGATGGCGGATATCCGCCATCTATTCGTAGGAGAGGGCGATTGTGCCCATATTTAGATGGCGGAAATCCGCCATCTAAAACTAAGTAGAAGAGTTTAGATGGCGGAAATCCGCCATACAATGTTTGTTTAATTTTTTTTTAAAACAGGATTCTATATTGTGCGTTCGAATCGTCGTTTTTTGAAATAGAAATCGATATTTGAGAAAACGATTTTGAAATAGAAATTGAAATCGATGTTTTTTATTAAAAAGAAATTAAATTACAGAATCGTTAAACATTCGAAGTTTTAATAAGAAAAAAAAATCGTTTAATCAACACTCGTCTGAAAGCGAGTCTTCTGAATCAGAATCAGAAATATCTGATCTGAATGCAGACGGTATTGTGGACTTTGAAGTAGAAGCCATCTGCGTCATGTCGAGTCCAGAAGTCTTCAAAGTCTTATTCAGTTTCTTCATATATGATTTCATAGCATTGAACTTCTTCTTGTATTTGGAGACGTCTTTTTGACTCTCGTTACACTTGTTCTGAAAATGAAAACAAAAATGAGTTCGGTAATCAACAAAATTATTGAAATATATTGTAAATACCTCCAATGCTTTGAATTTTTCCGACCAAACTGCATCTGGTGTTCCATCAACAGTCGTGCTTTCTGAGATCGGCTCTTTTCCTTTCCAATTTGGAGAAGCCCATCTTTCGTTTGTTGTGCTCACCATACTGGCAGCTTTTCCAATTCCTATTATTCGATTCTTTTTATTTTTTCCGAAAGTCTTGTTGACCGTCCTTTCGATAAATTGCTGCATTATAAAAAAATAAAAAAATAAGAAATGCGAATATATTTAAAATAATCAATGGAACTTACAAATGGAGTCATTGCTTCAGATTCAGTCCACGATTTTGCCTCTGGACTTTTGATAAATTCCGTGGCTTCAAGCTAAAAGAATAACAAAATCAAACAATGATAATAGAAATTATAAAATATAAATAATTTTAAAAAAAGACTTACAACTTTATCGCTTCCCTTATATGTCATTTGTAAAGTCTCTGACCAAGCTTCGACTTCACTCCTTCCTTGTTGCATCTATATTCACATAATTCATTAATATATAAAAAAATAGATATAATATATAACCTTCTGGGTGAGTCGAATTCGAAATGGCGAAATTAGTGAAAGCTGTTAACCCTTCACTGTATTCTTTCGAAAACCGATCTAAACTCATCCAAGCTTTATCGGGTACTTTCATAACGTTCGACATTATCCTAAAAATTAAAATTTTTATCAAATTATAATGAATTAGATAAAAATTAATTGACCGGAAAGCATCTAGGCTAGGGGATTGGGTGGTAGAGCCCTCCTACGAGGTAATTGCTTTACTCTACGTGGCATTTCTTAAAATCTAAAAAAATATTAAATTAATTAATTTAATATCTTTTAAACAAACAAATAATAAATTAGTCATTTCATGGCAAATTAATGATTATTATTTCAATTTAAAATCATTCAATTGAATAATTATTCATTATGATTTCTATAATTTCATGCAAATTATATTCATTAACATTTCAATTTAATAATTATTAATTAATTAACAAATTTTTAATTTATGCAAATTAATCATTAACATTTCAATTTAATAATTACTAATTAATTTAATTAAAATCATTAAAA
>LFYR01001858.1:218598-250649 GCA_001185155.1 Zostera marina
TACATTATTTATTTATTTTAAAAAATTAATAATTATTTAACTAAATTAAAAAGATTTTTAAAATCTCACCAAAACGGACAATCGAGGCGACGTAATCAAGGCAGGACGGAGGCGGTGGCTACTGGAGGCGACCTCGGAACCGGCGTCGGCGAAGAAACAACGAGAGGCAGTCGGCGGAAACGGCTATTATTGAAATTAAATCATTGAAATTAAAACAAAATGAAATTCTTAACATATCATTGAAATTCTTATGAAATCATTGAAATTTCATCATTCTTTCTTAACATGGATTCATTGAAAATATTACTGTGAATCGTCCTTTAGATGAATCCATTGATTCATATTACTTATGAATCCATATTAACATAAGTAATATAAGTAATATTACTGTTAAGTAATATAAGTAATCGCCACCAAAAATATGTTACTGTTAAGTAATATAAGTAATATAAGTAAATTTCAATACTATTGATTCAATGGATTCATAAGTAACATGGATTCATTGAAATCCACCATCTAGAAACATATCATCTCCTTTCTTAACATGGATTCTTAACATATCATCATTCACAAAACACAAAAATACACAAAACCTTAAATTCAATACACAAAACACAAAAAATAGACAAAACACAAATCAAATCAAAACCCAAATCAAAACAATAAACAATCCCAAAATGAAAAAATTAACAAAACCCAAAAATAAAAACACATTTACAACCATTATCAAAATGATACCTTCAAAGATAACCGGCGAGGATGCGGCGACGGCGAGGAACAACCGACGGCGAGGAACGACGGCGGCAGCAGGGAGGCAGCGGCGATTTCTTCACTATTAGACAGAACAGACGCGTTCTGTCGATTTGGGGTTTTTAATAAACCCCAAAACTTACATGGCGGATTTCCGCCATGTAAGTACACTTAAGTGCCGCCAGCACTAAAGTGAAAGTCCGCCCAATCGAAATTTGGGCGGGCTTTTTCCGCCCGAGTCCCCGAATACTTAACATGGCGGACGTCATCCGCCATGTTAAGTCAATTTAATCGGGTAATCGGGCTGAAAATTGGGGGCCATTCGAAATTTTGGACGGGATAGTTTAGAGCGCGGATTTCCGCCATCTAAACACCGCCATCGAAAGTAATTTCGAACCGCCGTCGAGCCAAAACGTTTCCTCGGCGGACTGAAAGAATAGATGGCGGACATCCGCCATCTAAACAATTGAAGTATTGATGGCGGAAATCCGCCATCTAAAGTCCGCCATACAAGGTCCTTTTTTTTGTAGTGATAACTGAGATCGACTTCCTGAGATTCAACTTTTGAAGTTGCTTTCCTGAAGTTGCCTTCCCTTGGACTGCGGTCCGACTTTGCCGAGTCTAACTTCTTGTCATCGACTTTCCAAAGTTGGACCTAATATAACTGGGATCGACTTCCTGGGATCCAACTTTTCAAGTTGCTTTCCTGCAGTTGCCTTCCCTTGGACTGTGGTTCGACTTTATGAAATCCGACTTCTTGTCATCGACTTCCTAAAGTAGTATCATTACGGGGATCTACTTCTTGGTACTCTAACTTTTGAAGTTAGTTTTCCAAAGTTGTTTCTCCTTGAATTATAGTGCGACTTCCTGAAGTCTGGATCGACTTTTTCTTGGAATCGACTTTTTGCAACCTCTTTACAAAATAGCTAAATTAACCAAAGTATTTATGTTTTGTGTAGGCTGCAATCATGTCTACTAATAAGACTGTTCAAAAAGAAATTCCCCAAGAGGAGGAACAAGCTGTGGAATGTATCATTCCTGAAGTTGAACCCAGTATTCCTGAGACTAGGGCTGAGCAAGAGGTTGAGCCAGAGGCTAAGCAACCTCCTCTCTAGGTTGCTGGTAAAGCGAATAAGCCAAATAGTCCTATTGCTCGCAGTAAGCGAAAGTCTGTTCCAAGTAGTAAGTTTTTGTTCTGCAAACTTACTTTGGATTTCTTTTCTTTGATTGTAGGCCCTCCTATTGCTTCTTCATCCAGTTCTAGCTCCTCTAGCTCAGGGTCTTCCCCGTCTTACTCTGGGAGTTCGGGATCCTATTCTTATAGTTTTTCTTCTCCGGAACAGGATGTGGAAATAGGAGGAACTCCCCCTTCTCTTATTTTGGCCTCTGTCCCGGAGAATGTTCCTGTCTTAGAAGACCCTCCTCTAGCCTCAGACGAGAACCCACGACTTCCTCCTGAAGTCTGTCCTGAGAATGTTCATGTTTTAGAGGTTTCCCCTGTAGGTTATCCTCCTGAAACCGAGGAGAAATACCCCTTCCCATAGCCTTTTGAAGAGAGTGACGTCCCATCCTTCTACCGTGAAGTTGATGGTTCTTGGCGTTAGTGGTCCGTTTTTCTTAGAAACGGTTTTCATGTTGTCCCTATCCTTGACCGGGGCGAGTATGTGACTGGGTACGGTTCCTTCTGTTCCGTTTTTTTGACAGATATACCGGGCTACCCTTTGCCCTCTAACTCGGGTCATTGTTCTAATACACTTTCCCTTGATGCTGCCCGAAGGATTTTACAAGGTTTAGAACTTAGAGAGAGGGTATAGTGGGCCTTCCCTACCGCTTTTACGGGTGATGCGCCTCCCTACTTTATGCTGGTACTCCATAAGGTTTATTTCACTAACTTTCCAATCCTTCTGATTCCTTCTTTGGTTAGTGAAATCCTCTTGTATGCTGCGTTGTGTATCTCACAAATGGGTGCAGCCTTTTTCTTTTATGTTAGAGGTTTCATAAATGTCCTTAGGGACGCTGGCATAACCCCGACAACTCGTCTATTCTTCCACTTCTTTTCTTTTCAGAATATGAAGAAGGGTAGTTCTTTTATTGCCTGTGCCAGTCGTGCTGCTACTGTCTCTCACTCCGCTTTGTTGAAGGACCCTCCAACTAGGCGAAACCAGAGTGAGTTTATTTTTGTAGATTGTAGGTTATGTCTTGGCAGTAGATTACTTCCTGCCTCTATTAAAGACCGTAGGCCTACTCCCCGTCTTGTTTTAACTTTGGACGAAGGGAATATTGTACAGAGGCTGGCCAACCTTCATGAAATTACGGTGTCGGTTGGCTTTGCTATTGACGATGTTTTTGACCACAAAGGTTTTTTCAGAGTTAATATTTTTATATATGTTTTTTATCTTACTAACTCCTTCCTTCTTTGCAGTTTTTTATTTACATCACCCTGGATGTGTCCCTAAATGTGTGGGACAGAATGAGACTGGCTCGAAGGTTTATCAGCCTGCCTCCAAGCCTTCTGACGCCCATCATCTAAGGCATCGTGCTGCTGAAAATGCCTACCAGGTTGATTCTCCTCCCCTAGAGGATAACCTGCTTAATGAGGACAAGACGCAGCCTGCTGTTGTGGAGACTCCCCCTGAGAAGCCTTCTACCGAAGAAGCCCCTCCTGTGCAACCTCCTGCTGCTAGACTTGCTTCTTTGTTCCGAACTCCGCTGGGAAAAGAGCAAAGAAGGGATGATGGTGAAGACAGTAGAGGGAGCGGGAAAGCGGAAGATGAGAGTCGATATGAGAAAAGGAAATCCCCTCCTTCTAAGTCTGCTCCTCCTCACACGAAGAAGACCAGGAAGTCCCCCCCGACGACGATCCCCTCCTCGACGGAGGTACTATGAGGGTGAGTCCTCCCGAAGCAGACATTCTTATGTTTCTACTTGTGAGACTCAGATACCTGGTTACCTGGGTGTCCATCCTCGAAACTATGGGACCAAATTTCCAATGGTTGCCGAGACAGATACCACCCGTGCTACTTTGCGAATAATTTCTGGGTATCTGATGGACCGCTTCGTTGAAGAAGTGGGCCAGAATATCAGTAATGTACGTGCTCTTGTCTCCGTATTTTGCGTAATAAACTTGTATTTATTTACTTTTTTCTTCTGCAGCTTGCACATCTGTTTATGGGTCGTCTCTCTTCAATGTCCCATCTTCGAGACAATCATTCGCTGGAGGATGAATTGAAGAAAGCCAAACGCAAGTATAAAGAATTAGACGATGCCTATCACCGTAAGGTTCTGGACATGTCCACCCTTTCAGAGACTAACAAAAAGCTGAGCGAAGACTGGGCTGTTCAGTCTAAGGCCCTAAAGCAGTCACAACAAGACCTCTCCGAGGCTCTGGGAGAGTTAGGGGCTATGGAGATTATGCGTAATACTGAATAAGCCAAGGTTAAGCTCAAGGATGGTGTGATTGATGGACTCACTCGTGAACTCAAATCTACCAGAGAATCCTTTGACTCGGCGATGTTTGAACGAGATCGCCTTACGGTGCAATTAAATGAAGAACACGTGGAGCGGAAAGTGCTACATAAGAAGTATGACGAGACTTCCCATCAGCTGAGTAACAGAGAAGCGGATGTTGAAAACTAATGAGCTGCCTTAGCTGAGAATGCTGAAGAAAACCAGAGGATGATGGAAACTTTAGGCAAGATCCAAACTGAGTTTCTCGCTAACGTGCGAGATTATAATGATCTGGTGGATCTGGGTCCTCATGTTTGCCCTGGTTTTGAAGTTGAAGATGCCCATAGCTGGGCCCGAGAGCACCCGGAAGAATCTATGGAGATTCGAGATAGTGCGGGAGCAGAGACTGAGGACGAAGGGGAGATTTCGGGTGAAGCAACCGCTGTTGTTGATGAAGGTTTTTCAATTGCTGATCAAGACAACAACGATGCAGTGGATTCAATCCCTGCTGTAGATGTTACCCCTGAAGAGCATGCTACTGATAAACCATCTACTCCTCCTGCTTCTTAATGTACTTCCTGTTTTGTGTTCTTTTTGCATTCTTCTTGTGAAATCAATATATGGAACATTATTATTTATTTTTGGTGGTAATTATTTAACCGAATCGAATATAGTAACTGAATATATCTTAGTTGAGTATTTCAAACAGTTATAACGATTGATACAAATGGTACTTTAATTTGCTAAAATATAGCTATAAATTATCTACGTGCCAAGTGTTGGAAATATATGTTTTTTCTTCCCGCTTTAATTTGTAAGTGCCTGGTCGGAGTTCTTCCCCCATCACATATGGTCCTTCCCAATTTGCACCTAGTTTGCCTTTGGAGTAATCTTTTCGATTGATGTTTGCTCTTCTCAATACTAGGCTTCCTTTTCTTATCGCTTTATCCTTGACGTTCTTGTCGTCATATCTAGCGATATTTTATTTGTATGCCGCATTCTTTGCCTGTGTATTATCCTGCAGCTCATCCACTAAGTCCAGAGTTATCTTGTTCTCTTGCATGTCATAGGTCAAGACTCTGACTGTCGGGATGCTAAGCTCTGTTGGGATTAGTGCTTCCATCCCGTATGCTAGTGAGAACGGAGTTTCCCCGGTGGGTGTCTTTTCAATAGTTCTGTATGCCCACAGTATCTCTGGTAGTAAATCTGCCCACGCACCTTTGGCATGTTCGAACTTTTTCTTCAGTCCCTGAACAATGACCCTGTTTGTGATTTCTACTTGTCCATTACCATGTGGCCTATACACTGATGAAAAGTGGATTTTGGTGTTCATGTTCTCGCACAATCTCATGAATTCTCCATCGATAAACTGTGTTCCGTTATCTGTCACTATGTGCATGGGAACGCCGAATCTGCACATTATGCATTTGAAGACAAATTTCGTTGTTGCGTCTTGTGTTATCTTGGGTACTGCCAGAGCCTCGACCCATTTTGTAAAATAGTCGACAGCCACAAATATGAATTTAGCCTGGCCTGTCAATACTAGGAATGGTCCCACAATGTCTAGTCCTCACATTGCGAATGGGATGGGGCTTTCTACCCCTGTCAGTTGAGTTGTGGGATTTCTTTTTATGTTTTTGTGCATTTGGCAGGCCTTGCATTTCCTTGCTAACAGGACTACATCTCTCTTTAGCGTGGGCCAGAAGTATCCCTGCCTTATTATTCTTTTGGCTAGAGACCTTCCGCCCTAATGTATTCCACACACCCCCTGATGGATTTTCTCTACAATGAATTGCCCTTCATCTGTTGAGACACATTTCATTAGAGCCCCGTCGTAGGATTTCTTATACAGGATGTCACCGATTAGGTAGAACCTTGGAATGCGTGTTTGTAATTTACACCTTTCATTTTTGTTCTCCGAGTGTTTTTGCCCTTCAAAGTATTCTATCAAGGGTTTCCTCCAGTCTTCTGCCTGTATCATGACTAGATTGCATGAAGGTGTAGATGCTGAGTCAACCAGTATCTCTCTCTGCCCCCCTTCGAAAGCAGATGCTAGCTTTGCCAGGGCGTCAGTTGAGTTGTTTTGATTCCTTGAAATTTGTTCTATTTCCACCTTGTTAAACTGCAACTTTATTTTCTCTAGCGTAGCTGCATATTGCATGATCAGAGGTTCTTTAACTGTAAACTCCCCCGTAAATTGCCGAGCTACTAGTTGAGAGTCTGTTCTGATATTTACTGAACATGCCCCTAATCTTTTGAGTATTTTCATGCCTTGGATTACAGCCTCATATTCTGCTATATTGTTCGTAGCTGAGAATTGTAACCTTACAGAGTGTTTGTATATTCTTTGGCCTGGAGTGATTATTTTTATTCCTACTCCTGCACCTGTACTGCAACTTGAGCCATCAACCTCTATTATCCAAGGTTTCTCCTTACTTTCCTAAGTCATATCCACAATGAAGTCTGCTATGGCTTGTCCTTTAATGGCAGTGGCGGGGACAAAATCTACATCAAACTCGCTTAACTCCAGAGCCCACTTCGTTAGTCTTCCGGAAGTATTTGGCTTGTAGAGTATTCTGCGCAGCGGATGTTCTGTCAAGACTTTGATTGTGTGAGCCAGGAAGTATGCTCGGAATCTGCGTGCTGCATGTATTACTGCCAGGATTATTTTTTCTACTGGGGGGTATCGTGTTTCTGCCCCTTGTAGCCTTTTGGAGTGATAATATATTGGGATCTGCTCGTTGTCCCTTTGACATATTAAAACTGCGCTGATGGCTTCCTCTGAAGCTTCTACGTAGACATACAATTCCTCCACTACTTTTGGTGAAGTTAGATGTGATAATGAAGTTAAGTGTGCTTTGAGTTGCTGAAATGCCTGCTCGCACTCTGGAGTCCATGTTATTGCTCCCTTTTGACTAGTTTTTAATAACTGGAAAAAAGGTTTGCACTTGTCTGCTGTTTTGGAAATGAACCGACTTAAGGCGTTGATTTTTCCATTTAGTTTCTGCAATTTCTTTATTGTTCGAGGCGGTGCTGTTTCTAATATTGCTGATATTTTATCTGGATTTGATTTTATCCCCTTTTACCCTACATAGAATCCAAGAAACTTTCCTTCTTGTACTCCGAAACTGCATTTGGCGGGGTTTAACCTCATTCCATACTTTTGTAGAGTTTCCAGAGTTTCTTTCAGATCATTTGGGTGTTCTTCTGCTTTCTTGGATTTTACCAGAACGTCATCTACGTACGACAGGACATTTCTCCCTTCTTGCTTTTTGAAAACCTTGTCTATTAGCCTTTGAAAGGTTGCTCCTGCGTTTTGTAGCCCGAAGGGCATGACTTTATAGCAGTATGTTCCCCAATCTGTGATAAATGATGTGGCCTCTTCATCCTCTTCTTTTATTAGGATTTGATTATATCCTGAATGTGCATCCATCATAGATAACAATTCATTTCCTGATGCCACATCCACTAATCTGTCGATGGATGGGAGTGGATAGCTGTCCTTTGGACATGCTTTGTTGAGGTCTGTGAAATCTACACACATTCTCCATTTCCCGTTAGACATTTTAACCATGACTGGATTAGCTAACCATTTCGGGTACTTTACTTCCCGTATGTGCCCAGTCTTGATTAACTTTTCAATCTCAGCTTATGCTGCTTCCTTTCTTTCGGCTGCGAGTATCCTTCGCTTTTGCCGGATAGGAGTAAAGCTGTTGTCTATGTTAAGCTCATGGCATGTTATGGTACGTTGTACCTGTGAGGGTGCCTCCCCCTCCCATACAAACGTATGCACATGAGTCTCCAATAAACATAGTAATGAATTTTTTAATTCGAGGGATATAGATGTACCTATCAAGATCCCTCCTTTTGAGAGTTTGACCTCCTTAACATGATTGGTTGAGGCTATGTCTTCTTCTTCCTCTCTTTCCTGGATGTACAGGGTTCTACTGGTTGAGAAAACCTTATCCTTCCTTTTTCTTTATTGTAGATTTCCTCTTTTGGAGTGTTGAAAACTGTGAATCCCAAGTCTTTGAACCTTGGATATCTTGATTTTCCGAACTCCTCAGATGTCTGGTAGACCTTTCCATCGTGTTTTGGTCAACAGGATGGTTCTCCTTTCTCGAACTTTTTAAACCTCTGTTTTGGTGCTTCATATGCCTTTTTATTGCTTATGACACCTCTTTCTTTTTCTTTTTCTTTTTCTTTTTCTTTTTCATATTCCTCAAAATTTATATATTTTTGGGCCTTTGTTAGCAAATCTTTCATTAATTTTACATTTAGCTTTATTGCTAATGGTGTGTTCATGTCTAGCCCCTTGTAGTATGCACATATTGCAATGGTTGTGTTCAGATCAGAGATTTTCTGCATAGCTTCTGTGAATTTAGTGGTACAATTCCGAAGCGTGTCTCCATTCTGCTTGATTGTAAATAATGATTTGGTGCCCTTCCTGACTGCTTGATGAATTTTTTCTTCAGGTCTGCAAAACTTGTTATATTTTCTGGTTGTAACTCGACAATCCATCTGTATGTAGGCCCTTTCAGTGTTCCTGGGAATGCCCTGCATAGGATGTCATCTCTTGTTGTGACCCATTGCATTGCTCCTCTGAACATGTTTATGTGATCTACTAGGTCTATTTTCCCATCGTAGAGTTGTAGCCTAGGTAGCCTGAACTTTGGAGGTGTTGGTTTCACCATTAGTGACCTTTGCAAAGCCTCCATGCCTTCTAACCAGTTTGGGAGTTCGCATCCTTCCCCCTCTGTGTCTCCCGTGCCTTCCTCGTATACGGGTTTCTTAGGTGGTACCTGAGATTTTTGCTCCTCTGGTTTTTTAGTTCTGTGAAGTGGCAATGCGCTAGAGTGTGCTAAAGTGGCAATGCGCTTTACACTTCATGTTGTGTTTTGGGCTGTTTCGATATCTGTACCTTTGACTGGAACATTGATACTCTGGATTTTTCAATTATTTTCAGCCTTTCGCCATTCTAGCTATAGTTTCCTTCATTTTCTCTAGCTCCTCCACAGGTACTTGTACGAATCCACTAGGGGCTTTTGATGTTGAAGTCCTTGTTTCCTGGTTATTCATAGGTTTTGTTTGTTCAGGAATTTTTTGCTTTTTCTGAGGTTGCTCCTTCGAAGGCTGCTCCTTCTGAGGCTGTTCTCTTTCTATGAGAAGTCGTATAGCCTCAGCTATTGCCTGCAATGTGATATTTTGGTTTTCTGCACTGGCCGACACTTGGTGGGCTGACTCAGGTTCAACTTCAGCATCATTACGTGTGTTGTTAGGTGTTTTATTTTTATTAGCCTTGGGTGGTCGACCTACTGACCTTTTAGTCCTTGGGCCATCTACCTGCTGTTCTGATACCTCCTGAGAGTTGCCTCCTCCTTGGGAAGTACTTCTTGTAGCTACCATCCTGAAGAGTTTGGCTTCTTTTTTTGAGAAAAAAAAGTCGATCCTGGTGTGCTTGGAGACTTCCAAAAAGTCGTAGTCCGAAGGGGTAGCTCCCTTGAGAAATCGACTTTTCCTTTGGAGAGAGAAAAAGTCGATCCTTCGCCGGGTTGATTTCCTTGCACGACTCACTGGCTGGTGACTTGGAAAAAAGTTGAACCCTTCTTTCGCAAAAGTCGATGAGCTTTTGTCGTGAGTATCTTTGAGTCATAGACGGCGCCAACTGATGGGGGTGAAACCCGATCAGTACTCCATGACGCTACCAGCGAACGCCAGGCGGGGAACTCCATGGGAAATCAGACCGGAACTCAAGTGCGCAGAGCTCTACTTTGCTAGGACTTCTTCCACTCCGAATGACCTGCCTTCAATGAGTGGGGGGTGCCTCCTATTTATAGGGCTTTTTGTGGGGGTAATCTAGTCATTTGGGTAGTAACCGCCTAACCGCCTAACTGATCAGATCGGGTCCAAGATCGACTTTCCTAAGATCGACTTTCTCGGGGTCCGACTTTCCTGGGACTCGACTTTGTTCAGAAGTCGATCCCAGGGAAGTCGACCCTTGGGAAAGTCGATCCTCCCAGGAGTTGACTTGGGACCTCCCCAAACCTAGAATAGGTACCTCAGGCTATCCAGACTTCTAGTTGCTGGTAAGTTGTGATCGGGTTCGGGATACTGTATCACCAAGATCAAAAATAGCTTTTGATTTTGATAAGCTATTTTCATATTTTAATTTAGTTTTCTTTGCCAATGGGCAAATAACACAATTATCTTTAATTTTTGAAAGATCTTTATTGGCTTTTGAAAAAAAATTATTCAATACATCAGTATCATCCATTGCATTACATTCTTCAGAATTTAAACTGTCATGCACTGTTTTACATTTTTCAGAATTTAAAATACATTTTTGTTTAGAATCTATGCTCCTAGCCTTGATTAATATCTTCATTTTTCCTGTTGAGATATGCCCTAGTCTCTTTAGCCAGGTCCCAAAATTTATGGATGAATTGGCAAAGTGAAGGGATTGAGGCTTGAGGAAGTAAAGTCCATTTCTACACTCACCCTGCCCAATCACTCTCCCTAGCCTGTTTTCCTGTGGATTTACTCAATAAATCCTTGAGTAGTAGCATCTCCTCACTGCTCAAGTTAGGCACATTTGATGAGGTATTAGCTTGGTTGGCAGTATCACTTGTTTTCTTGTAGTTTCTTTCTTTCTGTTTGAAAAACCTACTATATGGAAGCAAATCTCCCTAACATGTCCAAAAAACTTGCAATTATCGCAATAATACTTAGTATCAAGTTTCTTGCCATTTTTACTATATATTCCCTTTTTCTTGGGTGGTTCCTCTTTCTTTTCTTCCTTAATACTGTTCTTGGCATACTTAACAGATAAACTACCCCCTACATTCTCTTTAAAATTGAATTTTTGTTTCTCTTCTTGTATTACTAATGTAAAAACTTGATTCATAGATGGTAGTTTTGTATATGCTAAGATTTGACTCCTTGGAGTCATGAAATCCTCATTAAGAGTACCTAATAAGAACTGATGGGTTCTATCCTCCTCTAATTTCTTGGTGTAAATGGGTGCACAAGTTGTGCAAAATTTACACTTAGGTTTCTCTAACTCTATATACTGATCCCATAAAGATTTAAATTTATCAAAGTATATAGAGATAGAATCAGTAGCTTGATTTAAGGTATTAATCACATACCTTAATTGAGATTTGTTTTTGGGCATTTTTCTGTTTATACCTTTCTTGAAGCTCTGCCCAAGTATCATAAGCAGTTTCAGTGTGGATTAGTGTGGAGGCTATCTGAGGACTTACCCCATTCATGATTCATGAAAGAACCAGCACGTTCATGTCTCCCAATCTTCAAACTCATCTCCTGTTTCATCTGTTGGCTTTTTAATCTTTCCATTAATGAAGGCTGTCTTTTTTCTTGATACTAAGGACAACTTCATTGAATTAGCCCAGGCAACGTAGTTGGCCTCTCCTTTGAGTTTATCGGAGACCATCTGTGCACCTGGATGATCACCAACAGATAGAAAATAAGGAGACTTTCTTGAGAATTCTCTTTTCCCAATTGGAGCTTTTCATTTTCTATTCACTGACTTCTTTCCTTTTCTTCTTGAAGCTTTAGAAATCTACTATTTTCTTCAGAACTAGTTGTGGACGTATACTGCTTGAATGTGTTTCTTAAAGAACTCGATTCCTCTAGACTTACATAATTATTTATAGCGGAATTTGGGTCCAGGTTTTCATCTGCCTCTACTGATACCATGTTAACAGATGTATACGGATGTACTAGAACGACGCTGAGCTGATTGGCGCTTCTAATCTTAATGGATCAGATTAATTCCTTTACTTCGAACATCATCCCTATGGAAAATTCATATTTTAATTTACATTAATCTAACCTAGAGTCATGTTGCGACCTTATGAATATAGGTTTTAGATTTAATCTGAGACATGTTACAACTTTTAATTTTCATTGACAACTTCCATTATTTAAATAGCGATAACTTCAAGTGAGAATGAAAAAGTTCAACATTTCATATTTATATATATATAAAATAAAGGAGTACCATACATGAATCCCAATCATGAATATTGATGCAATAATAATAACCAACAATAACCATCTTCAATTATTTGTTCTCGATCGTGTAGGGTTTTGCATTCCATCTGACACCTGCAGTGACACCATTGGAGGATTCCGTGAGCTTCAGGTAAGGAAACCCATTGATTATCATCTGTATGATGATGCTTCACCAAACGAGCCAAGTGTAATAATTTGACGTAGTCCCAACAATGATTGAATTTTAATATTTGTTTACGATTTTCAAAATGTCCAATGAAACCACTACATATGCGATCATTTAGATTAACAAAGAGATTTGGAATCCATTCACGTAAGGGTTTAGGTCTTCGAAAAAGATTTAAGACAGAACGAACAATGCCGACAGTAGGAAGGAATGAAATAGTCGGAAGAAATGGAATGGGAAGAAATGGAATGGGAAAAAATGAAAAAGAAAGTAATGGACTATTATCTATTAGATTTCCGAGTATGTGTTCGCCAAAAGGAGGATTGAATAGGAATGTTTGAGGTTTATAATCCTTGCCATTTTGGTTCATCCTTATAATTGAACACGTGGTAACCGCAGTACCTAAAGAATAACCAGTCCACCAGATTCGGTCCCTTGAATGAACACATGAGATTATTAGAATTTTGGAGGGGAAAAACAGGTATTCACTACAAGAAAACAAAGTTTGTATAACGGAAATGATAAAATTGAAAATAAAGATAAACATTGCGTACTTATTTTGACGATTCTCGTCTACACTCATTAACCTTTCAACGAATTGAACAGTTCTGATAACTCGTTCGCCATGATATAACATCCCACTCGCCATGTTACATCAATCTTTTATATATCTCCGGCTATTGATTTTAGTTCCCCTTAATGCGACAACGAATAAAGGAGCTTTCTCTAAAGATAGATGGTGTGACCGTGTCTCTAACTCATTGAATTTAAATGCAACTCCCAAGATATGATGTGTAGTCAGTGGCGTATCCAGGATTCCCTGGCAGGGGGGGGCAAGATATTCGCCGAAGGTGAAATTTTTTTTTTGTACTAATTAAAAAACCTATACAAATTTTGGCATGACCTATTCATATAATTGATTATAAAAACTTATAAAAAATCAATACATTCATTCCATAATTAATATTCAAATTAAAAACAAATACATTCATTTAATTAACAATAAAAATTTCAAATACATTTTACATTACTTCAATGTCCTACGACGAGGACACATATAATTAATAGCATATTCACTGTAATTATTGTGTACATTTAGTACACCAAAAGTCTAGAACTGGTTCACATTATTGATGAAGGATAATCAATATAACATTCATGAATCCAAATGATCGAATTCTAAATAAAGCAAATCTTCTTAGGTTTCAATTTCCAGAAATATCATAAGTTGGCAAAAAAGGAAGAACTACCTAAAGAAAATAAAATGATTTATAAGCGATAAGATAGAAGAAATCCAAACAATATGGGCACCAGTAGAACCAAAATGATTATCTGCAAAAAAATTGCGATGAAATTAAATCGAATAAAATGTCTAAGAACCAAAAAAAAAGAATAAATCGTTAAGATTTTCATCTCACCAATATAATGTTATACATCGATTTTCTTTCGTAGGTATTATATAGTCTGGGTAAAAAAAGGATGATTAGATATGATAATGTGTCGTAATATTAAAGGAAAAAAAATGTAAAGAGTTATTGGGTTTCATAGATTTGTAATCAAACTATTTTAATTTTTAATTCCAAATGAACATAAAAAAAATTAATTTGGACTTTGGAGGTAGAGAAAAGTTGTGTCCAACGTTCCAGAGTCAAGACATGGAGAATAGTAGAAACAACAAACAAGATCAACAATTCAACAAATAAATACCAGAGAATCCAACAAGTAGCAACGGAGGGAGAAGTGGAGAAGAGATTCCCGGAGTCAGGAGAAGAGAGTCCCGAAGTGGAGAAGAGAAGTGGAGAAGATGGATTTAGGGGAAAATGGGGGAGAAGAGGGTTTGAAGATTAATATATTGTGAAATTTATATGTTAACCCTTAAAAAAATTAATATATTGTGAAAATTACACTTAACCCCCTATAAAAAAATTTATTACATATAGGTCCTCACTTTTTTTCCAAATTTTAGGGGGGGCAATTGCCCTCCCTTGCCCCCCCTGGATACGCCCCTGTGTGTAGTTGATTTCAAAGTATTCTCATGGCGGCTGAAATGGAAAGTTTCTTACCATGCAGTTGCATCTTTGGTCACCTGATTATTATCATCGTCTATAATATAGATGGCATCCGACCACCTTTCGTAACGCCTCTTTTGTGAAGATAATCGGTCTTCCTCCACGTGGTTGTGGAGTAGTGTGCTCCTCTTGTGGCGTAGTTTGTTGAAACGGCGTAGTTTTATGCGTTGGTACTTGAGGTGCAGCTTTAGAAGTTGACGCTCCAGAAGAATTTATGTTGAACCCTCCCGCGGGATGCGCTGCAGCGTTGTTGAAGATTGGCGGAAATTCCGGTAAGTGCAAGTTCGGATTTTGAGCGAGCATTGCGGTGTTGTACTGTTCGAAAAACGTCATTTGACGAGCCATCGCCTCATTCTGACGAGCCATCGCCCTCTCGACAGCCTCGTTGACCTTATCTTCAATCTCTGCTTCGGTCATAGCAGCTTTTCCTTTATCCATGCAGAAGTTCCCCACATTCATCCGATGCGTTGTCTTCTTGCTCAATGAGGAACCAATTGTTCCTAATGTTCTAGATTTCTTCGACCTTCTACCGATAAATTCGGTTATAGCAAACTTGATTAGAGCCTAATTAAAAAGAAAATATGATAATAATTAATGTAAATTTAACTAATGAATTATATTGGAAAAAATATGAAATACGTACCGTGTCAGTCATATTTTCTTGTTGAACCATATTTTTGGCTTTTTCACTGTCTATCCATTGAACCACTTTATCCTTAAAAAACAAAGGAAAGTAGTCAAACAAATAGTAATTAACTGTAATTAATTTAAAAGAATACGCATCACTCGTTCGTCTTTTGGATAAACTGCTTTTATATTGAGTTTTCAAATTTCAATATCATTTAATCCTTTTTGTTCCTGTAATATTAAAATTAGGAAAAAAAAGAAAAACGAACTTGAAAGTATATATAAAATTAAATAATTTACTTACAACTTCGTAATTTCATTGTGCTAGACTTTTCAAACCTAAACAGTGTGATGTTTGTTTTGCCCGATTGTCTTTGTTAATTTGAGAAATTTCCTGCATTAAGTTAAAATAAAGTAATTAAGTTAAAATAAAATAAAGTAATTAAGTTATTGCATTTAAAAAGAAGAAATTAATTAATACGTACTAATTCCCTCAGTGATCTTCTCTCGATCAGCTTTTTTAGAAATTGTTCTTTGATGATGTAGTCGGGTAAAGTTTTCATAACCTCTTCGACTGTTAGATCTTTATTATTATATTTATCTAATAAAGCGTTATAAGCGCTTCTTCATAATTTGTTTAACCTTTCATTGACACGTCGATAACCAAAGGTTGAACCGCTGTAATCAAATTCTCTCTGTTCGATGAATAATTATAAAATTAATTATTAATTAACTATAAAATTTATAATAATAATTAACTATAAATTAATAAACCTGTATCGTTGTCATCGCCTCATCTATGTTTTTCTGATCTTGTTCAATCCACGGTACGTCCATTGGTAGTAACTTGAAATCGCTCGTGACCATTGCGCATTTTAGTTTAGTTTTCTTGCTACGCTATCGTGGACAATTTGATTATTTCTGAATTTTATTACAAACCGTTGTCCTTGTGATAGATGATATTCTGCATGATCTTTATTTTGTTCTCTTGTTTTTTTCTTCGTTTGACTACCGCCAGCCGTGTTCATGTCATGTAGATTAGGATGATCATAATTTTGTTCATCAGATGAATGATCATAGTCATCACTCTGATCTGGAGTCGTGACGACCATGAAAACCGATAGAACGAATGCGACTAGTAATCAATACATCTAAATAAAATAAGGATAATCTAATTAATTGAAAGATAATATAAAATAAAAATAATATTCAAATTCATTATACATCGTCTACTTCAAATATTTGTCTATGAGGTTTGTTTAATACAAAACTCCTATTAGATTCAATAAGATCTATTGAATAAAAATATTGTTTAGTTTGTTCGGCAAAAATAAACGGTTCTTCCCCGTATTTTGGCATAGACGTTTTCACACTAATCAGACCGAACTCATCTTTTTTATATCCTTCGTACCATTTGCAGTGAAACATGGGATATTTCAACATATCGTGTCCGTAACATACTTCGAAAACTTTGTGAAAAGTTCCATGGTACGAAAGATCATCAATTTTCGGATCGTCATTTGGATTATTTAAGTATGTGGATGTAGTGGCGGAGACTAAAACACCGTGATTTTGTGTCTTTTTTAAATTTGACACTTCAAACGAAAAAAATTTCACACCGTTTAAGATGTAGTCATTGTACGATTTTAAATTTGTACGAAAGAAATTTGGACCTCTTGATATCGAACAAATATCTTGTGAAATATTCTCGTCCTTGCCCCTATTTTTCTGAACATATGTTTCAAACCAGTCTGCAAATTCTTTAAAATGTAATTTTTGCAAGCGCAAGGAAATAATAGTCGGATACCTAATATGTCAAACATAAATATTAAATAAATACGAAAAAAATATATCGATGATATGAAAATGATTAATCATGTCATATACGTACCTTTGTTTTAGGTCGTCGATATGAAGATTTCGGAATATCTCAATAATATCCAAATTGAAAATGATATATCGATGAACTTGACCATGTTCAAGTTTAGTGAGCGAAGTGTGAGTTGATGCACCATAGTAACCTTCGATATATCTTTCCGTTCTATTTGACTTAGTTTCAACGTTATGTAAAAAACGTGAACAGAATGTCATAGATTCGTCGGCCAGATATTTTTTTGCAATCGACCCTTCAGGATGACTACGGGTCCGAACGTATTTTTTCAAAGTCAATAGATATTTTTCAATTGGATACATCCATCGATAATGAACTGGATCAACCACTTTCGCTTCACTTAGAGGATGTACTACTAGATGTATCATTATTGTAAAAAAACTAGGAGGAAATATTTTTTCCAAATTGCACAATGTAATAACGATGCCTTTTTCCAATCTTTCCATATGTACAACTACAATTACCTTAGAATAAATCGCGTTGAAATACTTGCATATGTCAACTAAAACAGATGTTACCTTCGGATGTGTTGATCGACGTAACACAATTGGAAGTAATTGTTGCATTATCATATGACAATCATGACTTTTCAAACCTGTAAACTTACGAGGGAAAATTATGTCGGCGGACAAGTGCAACATTCCGGCGGCCTGGCCGCCGGGAGATGGGTGCCAGAACTGCGTTGGTTTTTTGTAGTGTTAACTCATTGAATTTGAATACAACTCCAAACAGATCGTGTGCTGATTTCAGAATATTCTCATGGCGGCTGAACTGGAAAGTTTCGTACCACGCAGTTGCTTCTTCGGTCTTCTGATTATTATCATCGTCTATAATATAGACGACATTAACAAGACAAGCCATTACAATCCATACATGTTCATCGTTTCCCCTGTGAGTTTGGAAAAGAAAACAAAAACAAGATTGATACACTAATATACCAAATTAAACAAACTTGAGTGTTTTACACACCAATCCAGTGAATTCTCGGATGTAAAATGGTTCAGAATTTGATTGTCGACGCCTCTGACGTCTTTGACATCGACACTTTTATCCTTCTTGTAACTTTTAGTTTGGACTTGTAACCTTCACTGTACCTTTTGTTATAATTTTCGTTGTAACCTTCGCCCGTTAATGTGACTTTGTACGTTTTGCCTTAGTTGTATTGGTAGTTTGAATTTGTTTTTTTTATGTGCGTGTTCGTGCAGTTTTTCACTCTTCGACGTCCGTTGTTGACGTTGCCTGGGCCCTTCTTAAACTTCACTCGTCTTTTGATTCTCTGACGATCCCTCCGACCATCGCTCATCGTTTAGGCGAGCCCTCTTCTGCATTACTTCTCATTTCCCTCCCGTCATTTGTTCTTCTCTGCTCTGAGTTCTCCCGCATGCTACTCGGTTTTACTCGACGTGTCGGTTGGCCCTCTTGGCTTGCGTTTGTGTGTGTATCGGGCGTCCCCATGTCCCTTTGCCCAAAGCTCTCGCACAGTCGGATTTCAGCGTGTCCCAATGCCTGACTTCTGGGGCTTTTAGGCTCTTCGCCAGAGGTGAACCCGCGCCCCCATCGTTCCTGCCAGGTGCCGTTCTTTATCCTTTTCCTCGATGATTTGGGTCGTGGGCCTCTGCGACTTCCTGGCCCGTACCTTGTTAGCCAGCCCTGATACTCGCGACGACTCGTGTTATGTGCCCTACCCCCATTATATATATTCCCCTTCCGCTCCCTTTTCTCACTTTCTATACTATCACTTTCGCTCTCCCCTCACTTTCGATTTCCCTCTCCACTTAGGTTTTCCATGGCCGCTCCTCCATCCACCGCCGGCTCTATGGTTCCCCGGACTGCCGATGCCCTGTCGGATCTGTTTGATGCCCCCGACGGAAAGGATCCTCCGACCACCGTCACCGCATGGGCCAGGATGGCCTTGACTTCCAAGAGGCGGGTAGTCGGCTCGCTTCTCGTCCGCCGGATGGCATGGTAGCCTTGTACACCTCCTACGTTGACTGTGGCCTGAAGTTGCCACTCTCTTCTTTTCTGAGTGAGGTGGTGCGTTTCAGCAAGGTGACCTTCTCGCAAATTCCTCCGGCTTCCGTCGACCACCTTCTGACGTTTTCTCAGCTCTGCCGCAAGTGTGCGATTGAAGCTTCGATGGCTGTATTCCGCATATGGTTCCAGATCATGTCCATGCCCTCGGATCCTCGGCGCATGCGGATCTCCCAGGGTGTGGGGTTTCCTTTGTTCGAGAACATGTCTGATCGGTCTCATAATTGGCGCGATCGTTACTTCTTTGTGTCGTTGGATGCTCTCGGCTCAATCGACGTCGATTCGATACCGCCGACGCATTGGGGCCTTCTCACTCAGCTGGAGACCCGCATCATTCCTGTCCTCTTTGCCGACTTGAGGAGTCAGCAGAGGGACGTGCATGAACTGCTGATTAATGTCTTTCGTCGGGGGTCTGTGAAAGTTCGGGAGCTGGCTTCGTCTTCGTCCTACGACGAGCATATGAAGAAGCCTATTTGGATGGACTATAAGCGGGACGGTCCGCCGAAGCGCTCGTCCAGTAAGAAACGGACCGTTGAAGAGACTCAGTTCTTGACTTCTTTGCCTCTTTTGCCTTTGCAATCCGAGCCTGAGCCAGACGTTGAACTTCGCGACTCCCTGGCCGAGAGGAGGAAGAAAAGGAAGATACGGTCCGAAAAGAAAAAGTTAGAGGACTCCTCTTCTTCGGTGCGTACTCCTCCTGCTACTGAGAATTCGGACGACGTACGACACGCTCTACTGTCCCAATGTTTAGACCTCGTGCTCTTCAAGGCGTTTGTTGAGTCCTGCGAGCAATAGTCCGTTCCTCGTGTGGCTGAGATACTCTTGAACAAGATTTTGTCCATTGATTCCTGGCTGCTTCAAGAAGACGAATATGTGAAGCAGTTTGCTCGTGAGCTTCCGAAGCTTGATCGTGATTTCTACTTCTAGATTCTCCATCTCTCTGTTCTCTCAAAGGTCCGTCTGCAACGGGGCCTTGACCAGGCTGATGAATTGGCGATGCTACGCGATCAAGTCGGCCGCTTGACGAGCGACCTCATGGTCGTTGCCCAGGAACGGGATCGGTTGGTGGAGGGTGCCTCTAAGGTTGCTGAGGAGCATCGACTTCATGTGGTCGAGGTTCAAACTTCTTGCGAGGCTACTGAGAAAGCTGCTGTGACTCCTGTCGAGGAGAAGATCCTGGCGTCGTTCCTGCCCGGCTTCGAGGTGCACCTTGCCGAGTTAAAGTTGGATCACTCGACCGAGTGTCAGACTGTGAAGCGTGCTGGTTTCTGGAAAGGCTACATGCACGGGCGGGCCATATGCACTCTTATTCATCCACCCCTTGCGAACCTCGTGGTCCCCTGAAGCATTCGGGATTGGGATGAATGGAAAGTGACAGGCGGTCCTGGCTATCAACCCCTCGTGGACGCGAGCGAGGGTGAGGAAGAAAACCTTAAAGCCGACTTCCCTAAGTACACCGATCCGCCCCCCTTGGACTAGTTTACCTGCTTGTTTGTAAAGACAATTAGGAAATCCGATTGCTTTGTATTGGGCATTGTGTGTGGCAACAAAATAGAAGGGAAAACGAAAAACGACGCCTCGGCCTTCAGCACTTGTACTTTTCAAGGTTATCCCGTGCCAGGTCCTCTCTATCTCCTTCCCATCTTAATAGCCGAGGCGGAAGATGTCTGGGAGGATTTCGTCCAAGATGACGTACGGGCCCTCCTATCTTGCCGAGAGCTTTCCCTTTGTTTGGTCCACCCTCGCGTTACTTTGGCGTTCCTTAGTACTAGGTCGCCTGGCGCTAGATTCTTCTCGGCCACACTCTCGTTATGGTACCTTGCCACTCTTCGTTTGTGTGTGAAGTCCTTGAGGGTGGCTTCCTCTCTCCGTTTTTCCCTGTATTCTCTCGCCAGAAGCATTGCTCTGTCGTTCGCTCCCGACTGGAACTGCTCGATCCTGGCCGTTGGCCATACGAGTTCGGCTTGGGCCACTACCTCGATCCCGAATGCGAGGGTGAATGACGTTTGGACTGTGGGAGTTCGGATGGTTGTGCGGTACGCCCACATGGTCTCGTGGATCGATCTTGTCCGCCCAGTTTCTCGGGTGCTCGCTCACCTTCCTTTTCAAGATGGAGACAATGATTCGGTTTGTCACTTCCACACATGCCCGTTCACTTGCGGGTTGTATACCAGTGCGAAGCTCAGTTTGATCCCGTTGTCTTCGCAGAACTCCCTTAGCTTCTTCCCCGTGAACTGTGTCCCTTTGTCCTTTATATATATTATTTGGATCGGGACTCCGAACCGGCACACGATGCTTCTGAAGACGAAGTTTACCATGTTCTGCTCGGTAATCGTGTTTGTGGCCCACCTCGACCCACTTCGTGAAATAATCCACTGCCACGAAGAGGAACTTCCTTCCTCTTGACGCCGACGGGAAAGGACCCACGATGTCGATTCCCCATCATGCGAACGGGATGGGCGTCGTTACCGCTTTTATCATGGTGGACGGTCATCTCTGGATGTTCGAGTGCTGCTGGAACTCGTCGCACCTGTCCACTATCTTTTCTGAATCTTTTATTGACTCGGGCCAGTAATAGCCTTGTCTGACCACTCATCTCTCGCAAGCAGTATTCACCTTTACAATTGTCAACCCTCTCCCCTGTTGGATCAGGGAAGGTATTTATAGTGTTTGCCTCAGAGGCTTCCAAGCTTCGTGGGCCTTCCCCTGTCCGGTTCATTCGTGCACTTGGGCCCGTAGACGGCTGGTTCGGTCCATCGACTGTTGGGCAGTTCATTATAATGAAATCCCCAAATTCACAAGAATAACCATCTACTATTTATACCATCACCTAATAATTAATTAACCACTAATACTAATTATATCTGACTATGGTTAACAAAGATAAAGAGTGTAATTAATCCTGTTGACAGGGGCCCCTTCATTATCTCACGATCATTCACCCTGACATAGGCCACGCAGTCAACCAGGTATGCAAATATATGCAACTGAGGACTGAATATCATCTTCGAGCGGCCAAACAGATACTCTAGTACGTTAAAGGCACACTAAATGTCGTATTAAACTTTAAAGCATTAACATCCACTCATCTGACAGTAATGGTCGACGTCGATTGTGCAGGCGACCTTGATTATCGGCACTTTACAATCGTCTCCTGTCTATTTCTCGGCCCCAATCTTGTGTCACGGCTCTCCAAGAAGCAGACCACCACGTCTATGTGAACTTCGAACATCATCTCTATGGAAAATTCATATTTTAATTTACATTAATTCTAATCTAGAGTCATGTTGCGACCTTATGAATATATATGATTTAGATTTAATGTCGAAGCATGTTACAACTTTTAATTTTTATTGACAACTTCCATTATTTAAATAGAGATAATTTTAAGTGAGAATGAAAAAGTTCAACATTTCATATATAAATATATATAAAATAAAGAGTATTGAATATTAACACAATAATAATAAACAACAATAACCATCCTCAATTATCTGTTCCCTATTCATTAATGTAGGGTTTTGCAATCCATCTGACACCTGCAGGGCCACCATTGGAGGATTCCGTGAGCTTCAAGGAAGCAAACCCATTGATTATCATTTGTATGATGATGCTTCACCAAACGAGCCAAGCGTAATAATTTGACGTAGTCCCAACAATGATTAAATTTTAATATTTGTTTACGATTCTCAAAATGTCTAATGAAATCACTACATATGCGATCATTTGGATTAACAAAGAGATTTGGTATCATAAGGGTTTAGGTCTTCGAAAAATATTTAAGACAGAACGAACAATGCCGACAGGAGGAAGGAATAAAATTAATAGTCGGAAGAAATGGAATGGGAAAAAATGAAATAGAAAGTAAGAGACTATTATCTATTAGATTTCCGAGTATGTGGGCACCAAAAGGAGGACTGAATAGAAATGTTTGGGGTTTATATTCCTCGCCATTTTGGTTCATCCTTATAATTGAACACGTGGTAACCGCAGCACCTAAAGAATGACCAGTCCACCAGATTCGGTCCCTTGAATGAACACATGAGATTATTAGAATTTTGGAGGGGAAAAACAGATATTCACTACAAGAAAACAAACTTTGTATAACGGAAATTATAAAATTGAAAATAAAGATAAACATTGCGTACTTATTTTGACGATTCTCGTCGACACTCATTAAGTTTTCAACGAACTGAACTGTTTTAATAACTCGTTCGCTATCATATAACATCCCAGACACTATGTTCGAGCAATCTTCTATATCTCTCCGGCTAGTGATTTGAGTTCCCCTTAATACGACAACGTATAAAGGAGCTTTCTCTAAAGCCCGATGGTGTGACCGTGCCTTTAACACATTGAATTTGAATACAACTCCCAAGATATGATGGGTTGTTGATCTCAAATTATTCTTATTATATATAGCGGATGAAGTGGAAAGTTTCGTACCACGCCGTTGCATTTTTGAACTCTGATATAATATAGACGGCATTAACAAGACAAGCCATTACAATCCATACATGTTCATCGTTTCCCCTGCGACTTTGGAAAAGAAAATAAAATAAAACAAGATTTATACACTAATATACCAAATTACAAAAACTTGAGTGTTTTATATATGATGAATATGAAGGTACATACCAATCCAGTGGATTCTCAGAGATAAAATAGTTCAGAATTTGATTGATGCTCTCCATTGATTTTCTTTCTTTTCGATCTTCTCCTGCAGTGGTGTGACGAAGAGTATATTTAGAGAGGGATAACTTCATTGAAGTGGAAATAAGATGATGACAAAATTCATGAGAACGGTTCATCACATATTAATGTGACATTTTTAATTAAAAATAAATTGACATGAAAACGTTTCCTATATATAAATTTATATATAAGGCGCACTTCAGGTGTCTCGTACAATGTGAATGTTATATGTGCGAAGTTGATCATGTGTATTAGATAAATTTTGCGTCGTACATATGTTAGTGTCTTGTGCAATAAATTATTTTAGTTATTGGATTAAATATTACTGGACACGATTTGATGACGCATTCAATATTTGGTACAGTTGAATATTTCCCTCTCTCTATATATTGTAAAAATTTAAGATTATTTTCTAACTTGTCGAACTCCTCTGTAAGTAGGTGCAGAAATTAAGTATATTAATCTCAATGATCTATCATTTTTCAATATTTGACAAATTAACTTTCAATTATTTGCTAGTTGAAACTTTCAACATCCAATAAAATTTAATTATTCAAAGATGATAATAATGTTATAAAATAATAAAAATATATTTAAATTGAAAATTTGTAATGATTGTTTTGTTAACATCGATCTTAGATGTTAATTATAATTAGATTAAGTTATGGTCCAAGGAGGGTTAGGGTTTGACTCGGATCTATGCTCACCCTTACGTACAAATAAACACAGAGGATTTTTAATTGTATCTATTGATGACAGCTTGTAAATGTATTTATTAAATTACATTGAATTCTGTTGTTGTGTTCCAGAGAAATCAATTCGATTTCCTTTTGAGCAAGCCCTAGCTTTCTCCCACCTCTGATCTCCTCCCTTTCTCAAAAGAGAGGGGGAGACAAGCTCTTTCCCTCTTCCCCCTTTCATGCCTTTCTCCACCTTCTCCTTCCCCGTTGTACGTATGTCGTCGTTTTAGATCTTCACCCGTAACTCCCTATCTCTCCACTTCTTTTTGCCTCCTGAAGCTTATTTGATTCTTTCCCATTTCTTTTATGGTCGTGATTCCGTTGCTCCTTTTCGGGTTCAGAGGAGGGGAAGAGAGCTTCTCTCCACTTCTCCTTGTCGTCGTATGGCCTCGCCCGCAGACCAAGAAACTTTCTCGATTCCGTTCTGAGTTGCTTTCAGATTTAACCAATTTTCTTCCTGTTTGAGGATGGAAAACTAGGGATTTAATTTAGAAGGGAAATCAGGAGGTTATATCGTCGGATGACAAATGCAATCTAGGAAATGGAAGAGGAAATGTGATGGATTACTAGATGAGAAAGATGATTGAAAAAAAAGATGACAGTTGTAGGGATGGAAAAAGATGAAGACAAGTATTGAAACTCTTTAAAGGTTCTAAAAGTTTCATATCGGAGTTATTCTAATCTGAAAACGCGATCCAAAGTTGGTCATAGATCGATACGATGGAGATTCACGCTATATTTACAGTTTTTTAAATTTATCATTAAGTTTTTTTATCCTTTGTACTCTTTTAATTTTATTTTATAAAAATCGTCTTTAAAAAAAAAAACGATTTCCGTTCAAATCGCGAGTAGATTTTTCGTTTCAGATCGCGTTCCAGATCAGGAACCAAATCGATTTCGCCGCTGATCAGAAACCAAATCAATTTCATTGGCATTTTCTTCACAAATTTGTTTTTTTATTGATATCAAGAAATCAAGGTATGAAACTACCACCTGCATGATACCCCGACCCTATAGACAGAGACCGAACCGGACTGACCCAATAAGCCCACACTGCCAAATTGACCGGACCCGATAATATTATTGTATAAATACTTCCAAGGGTGATAGAGGGAATCTTTTGCGATTTGTAAAAGTACCATACTTGAATCCCAATCATGAATATTGATGCAATAATAATAAACAACAACCATCTCCAATTATCTATTCACTATTTATTCTTGTAGGTTTTCCATTCCATCTGACACCTGTATTGATACCATTGGAGGATTCCGTGAGCTATGAGGATGTGGCGATTATCATTTGTAATATGATACTTCACCAAACGAGCCAAGCGTAATAATTTGACGCAGTCCAAATGATTATCAAATGTATGATGATGTTTTTCCAAAAGAGCTGGGTAAAATAATTTGTCGTAGTCCCAATGATTATAAAATGTATGATGACGTTTCTCCAAAAGAGCCGAGCGTAATAATTTGACGTAGTCCCAAGGATTATCATCTGCATGATGATGTCTCTCCAAATGAGCCGAGCGTAATAATTTGACGTAGTCCCAATGATTATCAAATGTATGATGATGTTTCTCCAAAAGAGCTGGGCGTAATAATTTGTCGTAGTCCCAAGGATTATAGTATGTATGATGATGCTTCACCAAACGAGCCGAGCGTAATAATTTGACGTAGTCCCAAGGATTATCATCTGCATGATGATTAAATTTTATTATTTGTTTACGATTCTCAAAATGTCCAACGAAACCACTACATATGAGATCATTAGGATTAACAAAGAGATTTGGAATCCATTCACGTAAGCTTTCAGGTCTTGGAAAAAGATTTAAGACAGAACGAATAATGCTGGCAGTAGAAAGGAATGAAATAATACAAAGGAATGAAAAATTAGAACGGAATGAAAGAATAGGAAATAAGAATAGACTGAGATATAAACGAATAATTCGATCGTCAAAAGGAGGATCAAATAGAAATGTTTGTGGTTTATATTCCTCGTCATTTTGGTTCATCCTTATAATTGAACACGTGGTAACCGCAGCACCTAAAGAATGACCAGCCCACCAGATTCGGTCCCTTGAATGAACACATGAGATTATTAGAATTTCCGAGGGGAAAAACAGACTTTATATAAAGGAAATTATAAAATTGAAAATAAAGATAAACGTTGCGTACTTATTTTGATGATTTTCGACACTCGTTAACCTTTGAATGAACTGAACTGTTTTGATGACTCGTTTGCTATGATATAGCATCCCACTCGCTATGTTTCAGCAATCTTTTATATCTATGATACTCTCTATGTTCCAGCAATCTTTTATATCTATGCAATTGATTTTAACTCCCCTTAATGCGACAACTTATAGAGGAGCTTTCTCTAAAGATCGATGGTGTGGCCGTGCCTTTAACTCATTGAATTTGAATACAACTCCCAAGATATGATGGGTTGTTGATTTCAAAGAATTCTCATGGCGGCTGAAATGGAAAGTTTCGTACCACGCTGTTGCATCTTTGGTCTCTGATATAATATAGACGGCATTAACAAGACAAGCCATTACAATCCGTACATGTTCATCGTTACCCCTGCGAGTTCGGAAAAAAAAAGAAAACAAGATTGATACACTAATATACCAAATTACAAAAACATGAGTGTTTTATATATATATGAAGAATATGAAGATACATACCAATCGAGTGGATTCTCGGAGGTAAAATGGTTCGTGGTGAGAGAGGATCTTACATCCAGGGACATCACCAAAAATCCACATCCCAGCACGCAAAGAGGGGGGGAATATTGATAGTACAAGGTCCGACACACAGACCATAGTACTAAAAGACGTATCCCAAAGTATCTAATACGCAGAGGAGGGGGGAGTACTGGTGATACAGTATCCCGAACACGGTCACAACCTACCAGCAACTAGAAGTCCGGATAGCCTAAGATGAGTTAAGGTATCTATTCTAGGGTTGGGGAGGTCCCAGGTCGAATCCTAGGAAGATCGACTTTCCTGAGGATTGACTTCCCTGGGATCGACTTCTGAATAAAGTCGATCACCAGGAAAGTCGACCCCCAGAAAGTCGATCTCTGGAAGTCGATCCCGGGACCCAATCTGATCAGTTTGGCAGTTAGGCGGTTACTGCCCAAATGACCATATTGCCCCCATAAGAACCCCTATAAATAGAGGGCACCCCCCACTCATTAAAGGCAAGTCATTTGGAGAAGAAGGATTCCTAGGGAAGCAGAGCTCTGCACACTTGAGTTCCGGTCCGGTTTCCCGCGGAGTTCCCCGCTTGGCGCTTGCTTGCGCGTCTTGGAGTACTGGTCGGGTTTCACCTCCATCAGTTGGCACCGTCTGTGATTCAAAGATAGTCACGACAAAAGCTCCTCGACTTTTTCGAAAAAAGTGATCGACTTTTTTCCAAGTCGCCAGCTAGGGAGTCTTGCGAGGAAATCAGCCAGCAAGGGATCAAATTTTCAGAAGATCGACTTTTTCTTCCAAGGGAAAAAAGTCGATCCCTCAAGGAGCTAGGCTTTCAGGCATCGACTTCCAAGGAATCCTCCAAGTGCACTAGGGATCGACTTTTTGAAGATCGACTTTTTCTTTCCAAGCAAAAGTCGAACACTCCTTCCAAGAAAAGTCGAACACTCCAGGATGGTGGTAACTCGAAGCACTTCCCAAGGAGGAGGAGCAAATTCTCAGGAGGCGCCAGAGCAACAGCCTGGCAACTCAAAAACTAAAAGGCCAGTGGGTCGACCACCCAAGGCCAATAAGAACAAGAGAACTCCCACGGGACCTGAGGCTGAACCCGAAGGTGAACCCGAGCAAACTCCCCAAGCTTCAGCAGGAGGGGAAAATCTGAACATCACAGTTCAGACGATAGCAGAGGCCATCCGACTCCTTGCTGAAAAGGAGAAACCTTCGGAAGAACAACCTCAAAAGGGGGGACCCACAAGCAGCAAGGAACCAAGGGCTGCTGCATCAGAATCCACTCATGGGTTCGTAAAGATGCCCATAGAAGAGTTGGAAAAAATGAAGGAAACCATTGCAAAAATGAGCGAGAAAATAAAGGATATTGAAAAATCTAAAGCATCAATATACCAGTCAAAAGCTCAAACCTCAAAGCAGGCTAAGGCGCAACAGGAAGTGTTGAGTCATAGAGCAGCACACTCCAGCGCACCACTACCTCGCAAACCAGAGGAGCAACTCAAACCTCTTCTCAAAAAACCCGTACATGAAGAAAGCACGGGAGACACAGAAGGAGGAGGCGAGGTTCCAAACTGGCTGGTAGGCATGGATGCCCTGCACAAATCGCTGATGGTAAAACCAGCACCTCTGAAATTCAGGCTACCCATGCTGCAGGTTTATGATGGGAAGATGGACCCAGCAGACCACATAAATATGTTTGTGGGGGCAATGCAATGGGCCACATCAAGGGATGACATCCTATGTAGAGCATTCCCAGGAACACTGAAAGGGCCTACATACAGGTGGTTCGTTGAACTACAGCCAGGGAGCATAACAAGTTTCGAGGACTTGAAAAAGAAATTCGTCGCCCAACACTGTGGAAACACAAGGGTCAGAAAAGGCACGGAATCACTGTTTGCAATCAAATAGAATGGAGACACGCTTCGGAATTATACAACTAAATTCACAGAAGCCATGCAGAAAATCTCCGATCTAAATACAACAATCGCAATATGTGCATACTCAAAAGGGCTAGACATGAACACGCCATTAGCAATAAAACTAAACGTTAGTAATGTAAAATGCATGGAAGACCTGCTAACAAAGGCCCAGAAATACATAAATTCTGAAGAGTATGAGAAAGAAAAAGAAAAAGAGAGAGGTGCCATAAGCAATAAAAAAGCATATGAAGCACCAAAGAAAAAATTTCAGAAATTTGAGAAAGGAGAATCATCCTGGAGACCAAAACATGATGGAAAGGTCTACCAGACATCTGAGGAGTTTGGAAAATCAAAGTATCCAAAGTACAAAGACTTAGGATTTACGGTTTTCACTACTCCAAAAGAGGAAATCTACAATAAAGAAAAGGGAAGAATAAGGTTTCCTCAACCAGAAGAGTTGAACCCTGCAACAAAAGAGGCTCGAACAAGAAGGAACAGGTATTGCAAGTTCCACAAGGATTACGGGCACAATACAGAAAACTGCAGGGAGCTGAGTACCTTCCTAGACACGCAAGTAAAGGAAGGGAAGCTGAAGCAATATATAAATAAAATAGAAAGGGGACGACAAGGCTGCAAGGACCCAAAAAACAAGGGTAAGCGTCAGCGCTCAAGGAGTCCCGATTCAGACACTGACCACAAAAGAAGGATAATTAATTTAATCTTCGGTGGAGGATCAGTAGGAGAAAGCAGAAGTTACTCGCGCAAAGTAATGCAGACTACAACGGTACCAAAATCTAAGAAAAGATTGTACCCAAGCGAGGAAATAAGCTTCTCTGAGGAAGATCTGGACAACGTGGTCAGCCCACATGAGGATCCACTAGTGATACAAGTGGATATAGGGGATGATTTAAGTCTAAACAAAGTAATGGTGGACAATGGTAGCTCAGTAGATATACTATACCTAGCTGCGTTCGAAAAAATGGGCTACAAAGTGGATCAGCTAATCCATTTCTGCTCAGAAGTCGATCCCAGGGAAGTCGACCTCAGATGTCGATCCCAGGAAAGTCGACCTTCAGGAGACAAGGGTCTCAGGAAGTCGACCCCAGTAAATTCGAACCAAGGGAAGCACTTCGGGAGCGCAAAGGCTATACCCATGGAAGTCGATCCCAGTAAAAACGGATCCAACTTTGAAAAGTCGATGACAAGGCGTCAAACCTCACAAAGTCGGACCACAGTCCAAAGGGGAACAACTTCGAAAAGGACCGACTTTCAGAAAAGTCGGACCCCAAGGAAGTCGAACCCGGTGCAACTTCAGAAGAGCCCGACAACAAAAGTCGGACCCCAGAAAGCTGCACCTCCAAGGCTCAAGTCGAAGCCTTACGCACGCTGGAAGTCGAAGCGGAGAAGCGGGATGTCGAAGCGAGATGTCGAAGCGAAGAAGCCTGAAAGTCGATGCGAGAAAGTCGATCGGTCGGAGCAAAGAAAACGAGTGAGAAACAAATGAACTCCCTCCGCTATTTATAGGGGAAAGTCGAAGACGAACCGTCGCGGACACTGTTCATCCGGGTCGACCCGTTGGGCCGGAAAGCCCACGGGCCCGGCAGGCCCACGACGGCCCAGTCCAAGAAAAACCCCAAAATCCGACTAGATGGCATCGACATTCCAGGAAAAATCATCGACATTTCAGGAAAAAGCGTCGACATTTGTCTAGGAATTCGAAACCTTCAAAAGAGAAGGTCAGGATCGACATTCCGCAGAAAATTGAGTTCGACATTCCCAGAAAAGGGGGGTAGACGTCGACATTTACCAAGGAATCGAAACCTTCAAAAGAGAAGGTCAGGATCGACATTCCGCAGAAAATTGAGTTCGACATTCCCAGAAAAGGGGGATAGACGTCGACATTTACCAAGGAATTCGAAACCTTCAAAAGAGAAGGTCAAAATCGACATTCTGCAGAAAATTATGTTCGACATTCCCAGTAAAGGGGGATAGACGTCGACATTTATCTAGGAATTCGAAACCTTCAAAAGAGAAGGTCAGGATCGACATTCCGCAGAAAATTGAGCTCGACATTCCCAGAAAAGGGGGATAGACGTCGACATTTACCAAGGAATTCGAAACCTTCAAAAGAGAAGGTCAAGATCGACATTCCGCACTACTATGATCGACATCCTCAGAAAAAGATGAGATCGACTTTTTGAGCAACATCGACATTTCCAGGGAAAAATGAGATCGACTTGTTGTCAAAAATCCGACATCTTCAGAAAAGGATCGGCAGTCACACATCGACATCCTCAGAAAAAGATGAGATCGACTTTTTGAGCAACATCGACATTTCCAGGGAGAAATGAGATCGACTCGTTGTCAAAAATCCGACATTTTTCAGAAAAGGACAGAAGAATAGGGTATTGACCAAAAGAAAGCATCGGTTACACTAACGTACTTCAGAGTAAAGGTGTAAGTCGGGTAAAGGAAAAGGAAAAAAAAATATATTTATTCAAAATTACAAAAAATGATGAACAAAAAATATTACAGGTTCCTAATTAAAATTGATACGGCGACGCAAGCGGCGAGGGACCTGATCCAGCGGGGAAGCACCGCGGCGGGGACACCTCCGACGTCGGCCACGAGGAGGGACAACAGAAGAAAAGACGGGCGGAAGATCGCCGCCAGACCATTCTTCAAAAATGGATTCCCTAGCAGCAACAGCAACACTCTGCCGCTCAACAATGAGCTGGCGCAGAGAAGGAAGATCCAAGGTTGACGACTGAGGATCCAAAATATTCAAAATTCGATCCAGCTCCTCAATCTCTCCCTGAATAAAATCAGCAAAGAGACTCACAAGAAGAGCCATGGATGAAGGAAAAGGAGGACCTAGGGGTCCTATTTATAGACCCTAGGACAGAACAAAAGGACAAAAAATGGCAAATTCGACTTTTGACCAAAAGCATCAGGAATTGATAAAA
>LFYR01001858.1:262021-274112 GCA_001185155.1 Zostera marina
CAAGATCGGCAGTATGGTAGACTGTACGACTTGGCCCTAGAAACTCGCCGAGTTAGCCCTTAACTAGGCGACTTCCATACCTGAATCGGCGACTTACGACCGTTACTCGGCGGCAGCCAACGTCATAAATGTTACCATATATGACCATAGGCGCGATCTCCGCCGATGAGTGCGCCCTCCGAGACCCTATAAAAGGGGTCCCAAGGGGACACTCAAAGGCACGATTCAAGTTCCACCCTCACACCAGAGCAAACACCACGAAACTCGCCGATTCTCACTAGAATCGCCTAGTTTCACTTGCAGGTATTTTGACGTAGAGCGTGCGTCGTGGACTCCAAAGCCTCCGGCATCAACCTCGCACCACCGCGAGCCCTGGTAGCAGATTCAGTGCTTCATCAACATGTGGTAACCGCAACACCTAAAGAATGACCAGCCCACCAGATTCGGTCCCTTGAATGAATACATGAGATTATTAGAATTCAATAGGGGAAAAACATGCATGTATTCACTACAAGAAAACAGACTTTGTATAACGGAAAGTACAAAATTGCGTACTTATTTTGATGATTCTCGACACTCATTATCCTTTGAACGAACTGAACTGTTTTGATAACTCGTTCGCCATGATATAACATCCCACTTGCCATGTCACAACAATCTTTTATATCTCTCCGGCTATTGATTTCAGTTCCCCTTAACGCGACAACGTATAAAGGAGCTTTTTCTATAGATAGATGGTGTGACCGTGCCTCTAACTCATTGAATTTGAATATAACTCCCAAAATATGATGGGTTGTTGATTTCAAAGTATTCTCATGGCGGCTGAAATGGAAAGTTTCGTACCATGCAGGTTAGGGTTAGGGAAAAGAAAAGTATATATGATGTGTATGAAGAGAAAACAAGATTGATACCCTAATATATCAAATTACAAAAACTTAAGTGTTTTATATATGATGAATATGAAGGTACATACCAATCCAGTGGATTCTCAGATGTAAAATGGTTCAGAATTTGATTGTGCTCTCTATTGATTTTCTTTCTTTTCTTCTCCTGCAGTGATGTGAAGAGTATATATGGAGAGAGATAAGCACTTCAGAAGGAAACAATGAAACTAGTATTGGGGTTTTGTTATTTTTTGTTTGAATGATTCATTGTATATACTCCGTCATTCAACACATGTTCTTGATTGCTTGAACTACTTTTAAAGAGTTTACTAAGTCTTGAGTGAGAGGATGAAAAATGATGGAGCAGCAGACAAAGCGTACATGAGCAGAAGCAACGGACTTGAGCGGAGCGAGCGTCGTACGAATTCGCAAGTTCAACAGCAAGGGGTGGGTAGAAGGCGAGCAGCCCGGAGACGAGCAGCAGCAATGAACGCAAGCAGGAATTGAGCAAAGCGACCGTCCTAAAGTTCATGTGCAAAGGAACGTACGAGTATAGATAAAATCTATATTATTATATTACTCTGATAATATTGTAATAATTTTATAATATTTTATATTTCACGTGCACTGTACGGCAATGTTTAATAATCTGTCATGGTATTAGAGCCGCCACGTCTGACTCACGTCCAGGTTCAAGTTTGAAAGGCACAGGATGATTGCTTTCCTCTTCTTTTTCTTTGTTTCTTATACATAGCGTTGCAACTCGAGCCTACCGAACCGAATACCTAAGTATTTGGTTAGGTTCGTTTAAATAAACAAGCCTACTTTTGGATTTGGATTCGGTTCGTTTAATAACCGAACCGAACCGAACCCGAACCGAATAGTTTATCAAACATTGAACTTTTTTTACACCATCTTAAAAATAAACATTAAAAAAAAAACATATCCATCTCACCATCTTTGAAATAAAACATTATTTATAGTCTATTTTCTTTTGTTAAGTCAATTTTTAATCATCTTTTCTTCTTGTTGATTAAAAATCAGCATGTCATCATCCTAAAAAACAATAAGTTAATTAGAACTTTGAACAAGAAAGAATTATCATAGCAAAAAATATAAAATAATAGAAACACAAACTTACAACATCTTCTTGATTTTCAAGTGGATCTGATCCACTCATCCAATTTCCAGTGCAAATCAAGGCTTCTATTGTGGATGGTAATAATCGACTTCGATTATCATAAAAACAAAAACTTAATATATACTATATTGATGAAAAATTGTAAAAATATACATAAGTTATTAAGTTATGAAATATATAATATAACTTTATAATAAAAAATTATATAATATAAGTTTATAATATAAATATAAAATAATAAAAATATTAAACGAAACGAACTGTTCGTCGAACCTCAACCAAGGTTTGAATTCGGTTCGTTTAATTTATTTCAAGGTTCGGATTCAGATTCGGTTCGTTTAATAACCGAACCGAATAGTTCGTCGAATACCGAACTTTTGTTGCAACCTTACCTATATTTTATTCTTTCTTTTATCCCTATAGTTATTTTACTTTTATTTTTGTCGTTTTCTTCAGACAATTTATTACTATTTTTCTTTTCCCCAAATCCCCAACTTATTTTATTCTTTCTTTCCTGCCAAATGAAAATCACAGACCTTCTTCTCTTGTCGAAATCGATTTCGTTTTCTACCAACTCATCCTGTGATTAAATCGCAAACCTGTTGCCGGTGGTGTTGCCATGATTTATTTTTTCTCGACGTGATTCTGCTGGTGCCTTCTCTCGACGCGATTCAGAGTTTCGTTTCTGCTGATTCAAATATTTAGGATTCTATTGCTGGTTTAGGATTCTCTCGACGTCTATTTTCTGGTTCTGGTAGCTGGATCTGCTGCACGATAGGTTGCATTTGTCAATCTCTTGTTCTTTGGTTTGATTTGTTATTGTCTATTGATTTTCATGGCATCTACTGATTTAATGAAAACTGCCACGATTTTCACTGTTAAAACCATAAAATTAACAAAAACAAACTAAAATATTTGGAGGTCCCAAATTTTTAGGATTTTAAAAGGAAGAAAAATCTTAGGATTTGTGGATGGATCCATAGTCTTTCCTAATGCTATGCCAAATGCTGAAGAGGTTCTACCAAAGAATCTGCAAGGTTTAACATATGCAGAGTGTGAAGAGCAAGACAATTTGCTCATGGGATGGCTAATGACTGCAATAACTGAAGAGGTTTTTCCCAAAGTATGTGCGTGCACTTCTGCCAAACAAATTTGGGACACATTAGCCAAGGTATTTGCTTCTAATTCACAAGTTAGGACATTGCAACTGCGTCTGAATTTGCAGACAACAAAGAAAGGCAATAAATCTATGGAAGATTATATTACTCATATGATAGATATTGCGAATGCTTTAGCCCTTGCTGGTGATAAGGTTTCTGACAAGGATCTGCACCTGTTTGTTCTTGGTAGACTTGGATCTGATTATGATCCTTTGGTGACCGCAATTACCACAAGACCAAGCAAAACCTTGGATAGTAGAGGTTGATGGCTCAAGCTGCAGTACAGGTGCAGGGGTGGGAATAAAGATAATCACTCCAGACCAACGAATATATGAACATTCCATCAGATTACAGTTCTCAGCTACGAATAATATAGCAGAATACGAAGCTGTGATCCAAGAAATGAAAATCCTCAGAAGGTTGGGGGCATGTTCAGTAATTATTAGAACAGATTCTCAATTAGTGGCTCGGCAATTCACAGGAGAGTTCACTGTTAAAGAACCTCTAATTGTACAGTACGCAGCCACACTGGAAAAAATTAAAGAACAATTTACTAAGGTTGAAGTAGAACAGATACCAAGGAGTCAAAATAACTCAGCTGATGCCCTAGCAAAGCTAGCTTCTGCTTTCGAGGGGGGGCAGAGAGAGATACTAGTTGACTCAGCATCTACACCTTCTTGTAACTTAGTCACGATCCAGGCAGAAGACTGGAGGAGGCCCTTGATAGAATACTTCGAGGGGCAGAAACTTCCTGAAAATAAAAATGAAAGACGCAAGTTACAAACACGCGTTTCAAGATTCTGCCTAATCGGTGATATTTTGTATAAGAAATCCTACGACGGACCTCTAATGAAATGTGTCTCAACAGAAGAGGGACAATTCATTGTAGAGGAGATTCATCAAGGAGTATGCGGAATACATCAAGGGGGAAGATCTTTGGCCCAGAGAATAATAAGGCAAGGATACTTCTGGCCCACACTAAAAAGAGATGCAGTCCTATTTGCAAGAAAATGCAAGGTCTGTCAAATACATAAGAACATACAGAGAAATCCCGCAACTCAGCTAACAGGGGTAGAAAGCCCCATCCCCTTTGCAATGTGGGGATTAGATATTGTGGGACCATTTCCAGTATCGACAGGCCAAGCTAAATTTATATTTGTGGCTGTCGATTACTTTACTAAATGGGTCGAGGCATTGGCTGTACCCAAGATAACTCAAGGAGCAGCAACGAAATTTGTCTTCAAGTGCATAATGTGCAGATTCGGTGTTCCAATGCATATAGTGACAGATAACGGTACACAGTTTACCGGTGGGGAGTTTACGAGATTGTGCGAGAACATGGGCACTAGAATCCATTTTTCATCGGTATACAGACCACAGGGTAATGGGCAAGTAGAAGTCACAAACAGAGCCATCGTTCAGGGACTGAAGAAAAAAGTCGAACAGGCCAAAGGTTCGTGGGCGGATCTACTACCAGAGATCCTGTGGGCGTATAGAACCACTGAAAAGACACCCACCGGGGAAACCCCGTTCTCACTAGCATATGGAATGGAAGCACTAATCCCAACAGAGCTAAGCATTCCAACAGTCAGAGTGTTATCCTATGACATGGAAGAAAATATGAAATCATGTGCGATAACTCTGGACTTAGTGGATGAGCTTAGGGATAATGCACAGGCAAAGAATGCAGCTTATAAACAAAGTATCGCTAGATATCACGACAAGAATGTCAAGGGTAAAGCGATAAGAAAAGGAAGTCTAGTATGGAGAAGGGCGAGTGTCGGCAGAAAAGACTGCTCTAAAGGCAAACTAGGCGCAAATTGGGAAGGACCATATGTGGTAGAGGAAGAACTCCGACCAGACACGTACAAGTTAAAGCGGGAAGATGGAACAGGCATCCCTAATACATGGCACGCAGATAACCTACAGTTGTACTTTTAAACAATTAAGTAGGGTTATACTCTTGTAATAGTTTGAACTATGTAACTAATACGTTAGTTAGTTAACTATCAGCACTTGAAAATACAACAGTTAACTATTATTAGTGATCAAAACACTCAGAAAACATTCCATATATTGATTTGAAAAGAATTACAGAGGAATGTAAGTTACAACAGAAAAGATAGAGGATTTAATCTATTTTAGGAAGGGGGGGAATATCTTTAGAGCCCGCTGCATCGTTGTTATCTTGATCTTCTACAGAAAAGTCTTTATCAACGTCAGCAAGCGCCTTTAGAACCCCCTCTTCTTCGTTCTCTTCATCCTCCTCATCCGCTTCTTCTGCAAGCGCCCGATCTCGAACTTCAGTGGCTTCCTTAGGGTACTTGCGGGCCCAGTCATGGACATCTGCAGCCTCGAAACCCGGGCAAACATGAGGACCCAGATCAACCAAGTCATTATAATCTCGCACGTTGACGAGATAGTCAGCTTGGAGTGTCTCCAGATAGGTGACCACACGTTGAAGCTCTTCAGTTGCAAGTCGAGCTTCCTCAGTTGCACGTTGAGCTTCCGCAACTGCACGGTTGACCACCTCAGACTTTGCCTGGTCTGCTTCTTCCAGTCGCATTATTGTTTTCTTATATTCATCCTGCGACTCCAGCAGCTTCTTGTTCTCCTCATGAATCTCACCCAGTTGATCGGAGAGTATGGAGTTCTGTGTCCGAGAGGAGTCAAGATTCACCTCATGATCAGCGATCATCGAGTCTTTAATGATGACCTTGGCGCGTTCAGTTGCGAGTTCCATCTTCGCAGCCCCCAACTCTCCCTTAACTTTGGAGATTTCCTGCTCTTTTTCTTTCAGAGAACTCCTTTGAGCAGCCCAGTCCACAGACAATTTCTTATTGGTTTCAGACAGGGTTGAGGCGTCTGTAATTTTCTATGCAACCTCACCTTCCAGATCACTGCATAGGCACTTCATTCTCTTCAACTCGTCTTCCATAGACTGAGAGTCACGAAGACGAGACAGGGAAGAGATGCGGCCCTGGAACAAATGGTTGAGCTGCAAAAAGAAAGAATGGGTAAGGACACGCTCATAAAAATAACTAAGAAATAAAGAACACTCACGTTGCTCAAGTTCTGTCCAATCTCTTCGACAATCCGGTCCATCGGATACCCAGAGATAGCCCGCAGTGTGGTTCGGGTGGCATCCGTGTCAGGGGTCAGGGGAAATTTGGACCCATAGTTCCGAGGATGCGAACCTTGATACCCCGGCAGTTGCGTCTCCCGGGTGGAAGAATAGTTGAAACGGCCCCGGGAGGACTCCCCAGGATAATAAACCTTCTTACGAAGAGGACTTCGTCGCCTGGGGGAGGGTCTCCTCTTCCTCGGAGGAGATGAGTCGGTCCTAGGGGGAGGAGTTCGTTCTTTTCTTCTTCTCCTCTCAGAGATCTCTTTTTCGGTAGTTTTCTCAGTCCGCTTAGACTCCTTCTCCGTTGCTTTCTCTGTCGCTCTCTCTCGCTCTTCTTCTGACGGAGTACGGAAGAAGTCAGAAAGCCTCGAGGCAGCAGGAGACTGCCCTGGAGTAGCATCTTTAGGTACCTCCGGAGGTACCTCCCCTTCCTCAGTTCGTGGGACTTCGTTAGGAGGAGTAGGGGACGCGCCATAGTATAGGCATTCTCTAGAGCACGCTGCCTCAGATGATCAGCATCAGAAGGTTTGGAGGCAGCGGCATAAACTTTTGAACCCGTTTCGTTTTGTCCAACGCGTTCAGGGACACCTCCGGGGTTATGCATATAAAAATCTGCAAGGAATAAAAACAGAGTTAGAAAATATATATGTATATAAAAAACATAAAAGGAAAACAGGCAAAGGAAGACCTTGTCGGTTAAAAGTATCTTCAATCGCGTGACCGACAGGCACAGCGATAGGATGCAAAAAGGCCAGCTTTTGCACGGAAGCTCCCTCATCCTCAGTCAGATCAGGACGAGGAATAGGCTTGCGGCCACTAGTGGATGCAGGGAGAAGTCTGCTGCCAGGACATAACCTGCAATCCACGAAGATGAACTCACTCTTGTTCCGCCTGGTCGGAGGATCTTTCAAGATAGCAGAGTGAGTGATGGAGGTAGCACGGCTGGCACATGCAATAAAAAGGCTGCCCTTCTTCGGATTTTGGAATGTGAAGAAGTGGAAGAACAGCCGAGCAGTAGGGACTATGCCAGCATCTCGAAGGATGTTTATGAATCCCCTGACATAGAAAAAGAAGGCAGCACCCATTTGAGAGATGCACAACCCAGAATACAAAAGGATTTCACTAACCAAGGAAGGGATCGGGAGGATCGGAAAGTTAGTGAAATAGATGCGGTGAAGTGCCAACATGAAATAAGGGGGCACATCACCAGTGTTCTCAGAGGGATACGCCCAGTACACTCTCTCTCTAAGCTCCAACCCCCTCAGAATTCTTTGGGCGGCATCCAGGGAAAGGGTGTTGGAGCAGCTACCCGCATTGGAGGAAAGGGGGTAGCCTGGAATATCAGTCAGAGAGACTGCACAGAAGGAACCATATCCAGTCCCGTACTCGCCCCGGTCAAGGGTAGGGACAACGTGGAAACCGTTACGAACAAGAACGGACCACTGACGCCAAGAACCATCAATCTCCCGATAGAAAGATGGGGCGTGCTTCTCTTCAAGGGGAGAAGGAAAGGGGTATTTGTCCCTCGTCTCAGAGGGGTAACCCTTAGGGGAACTCTCAAGGACATGAATATTTTGACTACAGACTTCGGGAGGAAGTTGAGCAGAACTGCCTGTAGTCACAGATAAAACCTCCGAAGTAGGAGTCTCCTCAGGAATAGAAGTCAAAATGATAGTAGGAGGAGGAGTCCCGACAACGGAGGGAGGGGTTCCTCCAATATCTACATCCTCTGAAGAAGAGTAATAGGAGGAGGAACCCGAGCTTCCCGAGCTAGAGGTAGAAGACCCCGAGCTGGAGCGTAAGGGGGAAGAGTGGGGAGCACCTACAAACAAAAAGAAACAAATAAAGAGTAAGCTACGAAATAAATAATAAATAAGTAACTTACTAGGAGGTACGGGCTTGCGCGTACGACGGGAAAGAGCCTTCCTCTTATTTCCAATAGGCAAAGAAGGTGAAGCTCTAGGCTCCGGTACGACAGGAGCAGGCTGAACAGACTCTGGCTCAGCAGAAGGATTCTGAACCTCCTCGACATTTGTGGTTTTTGGGATCTGAGGAGCATCTTGTTGCAAGTTTTTGTCAGAAGACATTATAAAACCTGCACGAAGAACAGAGCAGTCAGGCCAAGTTAAGGCAAAAGTCAATCCCAAGAAAAGTCGACCTGGACTTAAGGGGATCGAACTTGCAATATAAGGGAAGTCGACCTCAGAAGTCGATCCCAGAAAAGTCGACTATCAACTTAAGGGGAAGTCGACCTCAGAAGTCAATCCCAGAAAAGTCGACTATCAGGAGACAAAGGTCTCAAGAAGTCGATCCCAGAAAAGTCGACCTGAACTTAAGGGGAAGTCGACCTCAGAAGTCGATCCCAGGGAAGTCGACTATCAAGAGACAAAGGTCTCAAGAAGTCGATCACAGGAAAGTCGACTGTCTGGAAGTCGATCCCAGTAAAAATGGATCCAACTTTGAAAAGTCGATGACAAGGCGTCAAACTTCACAAAGTCGGACCACAGTCCAATGGGGAACAACTTCGAAAGGGACCGACTTCCAGAAAAGTCGGACACCAAGGAAGTCGAACCCAGTGCAGCCTCAGTAGAGCCCGACAACAAAAGTCGGACCCCAGAAAGCTGCACCTCCAAGGCTAAAGTCGAAGCCTCACGCACGCTGGAAGTCGAAGCGGAAGATGCAGGAAGTCGAAGAGAAGGAGCCTGAAAGTCGATGCGAGAAAGTCGATCGGTCGGAGCGAAGAAAACGAGTGAGAAACAAATGAACTCCCTCCGCTATTTATAGGGGAAAGTCGAAGACGAACCGTCGCGGGCACTGTTCATCCGGGTCGACCCGTTGGACCAGGAAGCCCACGGGCCCGGCAGGCCCACGACGGCCCAGTCCGTGAAAAACCCTAAAATCCGACTAGATGCCATCGACATTTCAAGAAGATCCATCGACATTTCAGAAAAACCATCGACATTCCGCAGAAAATTGAGTTCGACATTCCCAGAAAAGGGATAGGCGTCGACATTTGGCAAGGAAGTCGATACCTTCAAAAGAGAAGGACAGGATCGACATTTCCGCAGAAAATGGAGTTCGACATTCCCAGGAAAAGGGGGATAGGCGTCGACATTTACCAAGGAATTCGAAACCTTCAAGAGAAAAGGCCAGGATCGACATTCCGCAGGAAAGCGAGTTCGACATCCCCAGAAAAAGGGGATAGGCGTCGACATTTACCAAGGAATTCGAAACCTTCAAGAGAGAAGGCAAGGATCGACATTCCGCATGAAAGCGAATTCGACATTCCCAGAAAAGAGGGATAGGCGTCGACATTTGGCAAGGAATTCGATGACTTCAAAAGAGAAGGCCAGGATCGACATTCCACACTACTCTGATCGACATCCTCAGAAAAAGGTGAGATCGACATTTTTAGGCAACATCGACATTTCCAGGGAGAAATGAGATCGACTTGTCCGAAATCCGACACCTTTAGAAAAGGATCAGCAGTCATCGACATCCTCAGAGAAAGGTGAGATCGACATTTTTAGGCAACATCGACATTTCCAGGGAGAAATGAGATCGACTTGTCAAAAATCCGACACCTTTAGAAAAGGATCAGCAGTCATCGACTTCCTCAAAAAAGGTGAGATCGACATTTTTTGGGCAACATCGACATTTCCAGGGAGAAATAAGGTCGACGTGTCAAAAAATCCGACACCTTTAAAAAAGGATCAATAGTCATCGACATCTTCAGAAAAGGAAAAAAGAATATGGTATTGACCAAGAGAAAATTTCGGTTACACTAACGTACTTCAAAGTAAAGGTGTAAGTCGAATAAAGGAAAAGGTAAAAATATATTTATTCAAAATTACAAAGATGATGAATGAAAAATTTTACAGGTTCCTAATTAAAATTAATACGGCGACGCAAGCGGCGAGGGACCTGACCCAGCGGGGAAGCACCGCGGCAGGGACGCCTCCGACGTCGGCCACGTGGAGGAATAGCAGAAGAAGAGGCAGGCGGAAGATCGCCACCAGACCATTCTTCAAAAATGGACTCCCTAGCAGCAACAGCAACACTCTGCCGCTCAACAATGAGTTGGCGCAGAGAAGGAAGATCCAAGGTCGACGACCGAGGATCCAGAATATTCAAAATCCGATCCAGCTCCTCAATCTCTCCCTGAATGAAATCAGCAAAGAGACTCACAAGAAGAGCCATGGTTGGATGAAGGAAAAGGAGAACCTAGGGGTCCTATTTATAGACCTTAGGACGGCACAAAAGGACAAAATGGCAAAATCGACTTTTTACACAAGGGATCGACTTTTTACCAAAAGCACCAGGAATCGACTTTTTGACAAAAGTCGACCAAACTCAACAAGGGATCGACATTTAGCAAAAGTCGAGGAAACTCAACAGGGGATCGACATTTAGCAAAAGTCGAGGAAACTCAACAGGGGATCGACATTTAGCAAAAGTCGACCAAAACCAACAAGGGATCGACTTTTTCCTCCCACATAAAAGAGGTGCAGAAAAAAGAACCCAGACAAGTTGGAGTTGCAGAGGCACACCAAGACAGGAGGGTGTAACACGAAATACTCCTAAAGAATCGTGGAAGTCCACAACTCGGACGGAGATACGGCAGCAAAATGAACTGAGCCATATAAAGATATTTGAACTCCTACTATTACTGGACGCAGTAACAAAGTAGGACGCCAAATTAACTCTACCCGCGGAAGAACGCGGATAGAGAAAGTCTTAATGGTAACAGAGTCAGGATGCGTATCCCATCCAAAGCAAGAGTGAACCTCACCTACGGAAACATAGTGTTAGACGAGGGACGTACTCAAAAGTGAACCCCACCTACGGAAGAACGTAGGTTAGACGGGGAACACACTGGCAAAGAGTGAACCTCACCTACGGAAACGTAGTGTTAGACGAGGGACATACTCAAAAGTGAACCCCACCTACGGAAGAACGTAGGTTAGACGGGGAACACATCGGCAAAGAGTGAACCTCACCTACAGAAACGTAGTGTTAGACGAGGGACATACTCAAAAGTGAACCCCACCTATGGAAGAACGTAGGTTAGACGGGGAACACGTCGGCTAAACACACACCCCATTCTACAAAAATGTAGACAGAGGGGCAAGTGGCCAAGAGTAAACCTCACCTACGGAAGAACGTAGGTTAGACGAGGGACGTACTCAAGAGTAAACCTCACCTACGGAAGAACGTAGGTTAGACGAGGGACGTACTCAAGAACAATCCTCACCCACGGATGAACGTAGGAAGACGAGGAGTCACACTTAGCCTCAGTCGCAGAAAGGCGAGCAAAAGGAGGGGGCAAGTATTCAAGTAATAGTCCTCACCCACGGACGAACGCGGGTAGACGAGGAAGCACAATCAGCCCCTATCGCGGAAAGGCGGAAAAAAAGAGGGGGCAAGTATTCAAGTAATAGTCCTCACCCACGGATGAACGCGGGTAGACGAGGAAGCACAATCAACCCCTATCGCAGAAAGGCGGAAAAAAGGAGGGGGCAAGTATTCAAGTAATAGTCCTCACCCACGGATGAACGCGGGTAGACGAGGAAGCACAATCAGCCCCTATCGCAGAAAGGCGGATAAAAGGAGAGGGTCGGGTACTCTCAAAACCCGCCACAGGGAAGAGAACCCAAGCAGTGCTCAAGGACAGCTCAGGCAAGGCGTCAAGGTGGGCAAGCAGGGTTCCAAGGGTGAATCGGGCCGGACAGGTGTGCAAGGAGTAGGCTTCGGCTAGGACAAACCGGACAATAGTTGG